>NW_020870542.1:438586-446897 GCF_003789085.1 Penaeus vannamei | reverse complement strand
CACTCACTCTCATATATCATGTTCCTCAGGTGGTTCTTGATCAAGGCTCCATTGCTGGCAATGTCTGCCACAGTGATGCTGAGGTTCTGCCTCTTATCATACAGCTCCCTCACAGCTCGAGCATAAAGCTGCACTGAATCATACAGGTACGCCGAGGGCAAGTATGGAACATGCTGCCCAAAGGAAACCAAAAACAACTTTTACATTTGCACTGTGGCACAGTGATATTACTGGTGATAGTCTATGGGACTACAGTGATGTTGTGCAATGTTGTGGATATCACTGAGGGATGAAAAGTGATGGTTTATCCAAAGATTTTGTATCAAGATCTCTGGTTTATTAGATTCTTGGTGTCACTTGGTGGCACTAGCATAGATCAACTAAGAAGGAATGACAATTTTTGTCAGTCTATTGAAATATTGGCTATTGTATTAACTGAAGGAAAGTTCAAGAGCTGCTAAGGCAAGAGATAAAATGGGGATAGATAAGTGGAATCTAAAAGTGTATATGAATAAAAAGAATCTGTGATTTTGAAAAGATCCAAGCTTTCTTTTCAATACAAACTATATAATGCTACTGATATATTAAAAGACAGGCTTAACTAAGAGTTTTGCATTAAACTCTAAAATGAGTTTAAATGACTTTGTAAAAATATACACTGAATGTACCTATAATGTTGGTGATTATGAGGTGCCATAAAAAAAAAGTAAAATAAGAGAAATGTATGGATGCTATAGTGTACAAAAAGGGGGACTTTTATAAAAGCTAAATCATATAAAAAGACAAGAAAGGGAAGGGCAGTAATAGCTTACTGATGGTCGAGCAAAAGAAAGAAAAAAAAAAAAAAAAAAATCATTGATTCTTGATGCTGATGAATTTAAGTACTGAATGAAAAGTGCATCAAAATTCAATAAGAAATGTTAGAGGAGCACAGATCAATAAAACAAGGCTCATACAATATAAGAAGAAAAACAGAGTAACCAGTTCATGAAAGGAACTCACCAAGTTGAAAGCTTTGACTTTACTGATCATCCATTATTCCACCTTTCATGAACTGTTTACAGAGAGAGTTATTTTACAAGGCAATCACAGGGTTAGATACTCACATATTAAGCTGACACTCACAAAAAAATAGGTTTAAGAGATCCTATCAAAAAATGAATGATGTAATACATTATCAGTCAAACAATATGAAACTATGAGTATCAACTTAACTTCTGTTGAGCTTCTCTTGGGTTACATACATTGTTATGCAACTTAATGGGTTATAATCATCTTACCAATCATTACAACATTCACAAAAACACAAGCATTAAATCAGCTATAAAATTTCATTTCCAAAGTAAAAAAAAGGTTCAAATTTCACTATCTACTGTTGTGCAATCAACAAAAATTAAAATGCATGTTCATGGAAACCACTGATGGAATTTTGCCAAGAACTGCAAAATGCAACCACTCCAAAGATGTTTTAAGGTAATGGATAATGATAATGAATAAAATATATATATATTTAAAAATCAATCAAATATCTTAGAATAGAGAGAATCAAAAATCAAACAAATCTTATATGTAAAGGCTGCTCAATAAATAAAGAGATAACTGTAATATCTATTATCAAATAACATACAGAAAGAAAGAACGAGTGAAATTTAGTATCTATATGACAAATCTTCCTTGTATTCTAATTCTGTTTATCAAAATGCTTCAACCTTATAAGTAGCCTTTACACCAAAGCAGTACTCACTCTTAACTATAAGTTCAGTAAAATTAAAGTCTTTGAAGGCTTTGCTAGTCTTTTCAATCTGTTTTAAATTTCATAACATGTATTACCAATTCCTGAGAGTGCTGTTAGCTATGTTATCTAAAACTACGAAAAATAAAGTAACTCCTTGTGCAAACTGGTATCTACAAATACAGTTATTATGCAATTCTTTTCATGCCACAACAAAAACTGCATTTGTATTTTCCAGCTGTGTATGTGCAGAATTCAAAAGCAAACACACCGAGGTAACATCACAGACTTTCACAAATGCAAAGGTACATACAAAGGGCAAACAACATAGTGCTTCAGTACATGGACAAACATAGGTGCTGCTGACATGAACATAACAAGGAAAATCAATAACAAATAACATGACGGAAGGAATGCTGAAAATACAAAAAAATACATTAAGCTATGATACAAAGATTCACAAAACACACATACACACGCACATAATTGCACACAGAATTAAAACAATGTGCAAGGTCACATGAATAATACAAGAAAAATATTTCCAATATGAGAACTATCCATCTTATACTCTGTAAAAGTAAATTAGTTTTTCATCCCTCTTGTAAAAAAAGAAAAGAAAAAAATTACCTATACATAAAAAGAGAGAGAGAGAGAGAGAGAGAGAGAGAGAGAGAGAGAGAGAAGAGAGAGAGAGAGAGAGAGAGAGAGAGAGAGAGAGAGAGAGAGAGAGAGAGAGAGAGAGAGAGAGAGAGAGAGAGAGAGAGAGAGAGAGAGAGAGAGAGAGAGAGAGAGAGAGAGAGAGAGAGAGACACTGCTGAACCAAAACTGAATGACCACAACTTAAAATAACAAATTCTAACATTTCTGTCCCTGATTATACTCATCTCTATTACTTAAACCTATTTTTTCTGTAGCAACTCAAGAATGTAATTCAAGCAGATATTTAAAAAATTGAAAGATGAAAGTGATAGAGCATAGGATAGGAAAATAAAAAGTTGCAAAATTGGTCTCTCATATCTGAATCTAATAACCAGACTTTTTCATAGTATATTCTCCATATATAATATATATATATATATATATATATATATATATATATATATATATATATATATATATATATATATATATATATATATATATATACTATATATATATATATATATACATATAAGAATATATAGCCTATACATATATATACATACATACATATATATGTATTTATATATATAATATATATATATATATATATATATATATATATATATATATATATATATATATATATATATATATATATATATATATATATATATATACATACATACATACATACATACATACATATAATATAATATAATATATATTATATATATATATATATAATATATATATATAATATCAACTATTACTTCTTGAAATGGCTTTATTTCCCAAGTCTGTATTCTTTGTTGGTTATTGTGAGTAGATCTGGTTAAAAATTACTAGAACAATAATTCATACAAGTATGAATATATATTTAACATTTTTCAAAGAAATTAAAAAAATATGTCCCTTATTAAACAATTTCAAAAAAAAAATATTTTCTATCTTACTTTACATTTGCATATTGTTTTATTCTGTAATAGTGATTGGTACAAAGAAGAAAGGACAAAAACAAGACAGAATATGAAGACATGACACTTTGTTCCCAACATAGCTAACATTTCACCACTCTATGAGGACTCAATATTGTGTGAAAAAGTAACAAATCTGTAAGAACAAATAAACTACTTGGTAGGAGTTAATGAATGAAAGCCAGTGTTATATTTAACAGAATTTAGAAGGGTTAATTCCAGAAAAGGAAAAAAAAATACAAAGGATTTTCTCCTTAAAGTAGAAGTTAGTGTGTATACATAAAGAAAGGTATAGATTCTCAGAAGAGGAAGAACGTGCCGTGGATAAACCCAATTCAAGTAGGGAAGTATAGTCAATTTTTAACAACCTTCCACATCCAAGATTGGTCAGTGTAGACATTCAACATTTATTGGAGGAGACTCATTATAAAAATAAACAAATAAATATAATAAAAGGCCCATGTACAAAGTGCAGCCTGGAACTCTGGCTGAGTGTCCCCACGAGTGCAATAAGGGACATTCCTGCCACCAGGTGAAACAGAAAAGGATCTGAATTTCTTGATGAATCTCCTTAAATCTCAACAAAAAATAAACTGATTCTAAATATGGTGTGGTTCTGTTTCATAATCTCAGATAAATGAGTTGCCTGTGTGGCGGGTGTTCCTTGCTTGCACCCTGGAGGTTAGCATTTCTGAGTTCAACCCAAGCAATAGCCAAAACTGCCCAGCACACCCACACATTTCCTGGTGTTTGTCGCCTCGACCTACCGGTTTGCTCTTGATGGGCCGTTTCTGAGGAGAAGATATGACCAAAAGATCAGCATATATCACATATTTTCATCTGACCTTTATGATCTTTATCATACATTGCCTACTCATATTTCCTGCTAAAATAATCTTAAGGATATTAAAACTACAAGTTACCATTAATATTCACTATACACTTCCAGCAATGCATCAGTAAAACTATCTGGCAGTTAGACAATTTTTTCATGTCACTGTTTTATTTTACACTCATTAAATCTTTTGTGTAGATGTTGGGTAATGACATTTATATAAGGTTCCATCTACATTTCATAAAATTCTTCTACCATTTTGATTATCTTTAGGTTAAACTCTTCTTTCATCTAAACACAATCTAAAGATTTCATTTATGTTAATCTACACACCTTATAGTCTTACAACTTTTAATGTGACATGTCTTCTCTTTAACTGTCTTGTCTGTTAGAGAAGAAATTGTCAAGTAAATACTACCATGAACATGATTTCTTATGTATCAGTTCTATTTTAAGTTTTCATGCTTAAACAGCTGATTAGTTCCCAGATTGTCAAGATGTTCATTATCAAATTATTACATTGATTTTTGGAAAATAAACAAATGAATAACTAAAAAAATCATTAAATCTACCCACAAGAAATCATGTTCATGCATCTACTCTAACCACGTTCTGTTGTTTTCAAAGATCTAAATCATACAAGAAAAGTCAATAGTAGGTAAGGTCTTGTGTTTTTGTCAGAACTGAACAGTTTTTCTTTTTCAGACAAAAATATATTCAGTAGTCTTTGTACACAATTTTTGTCTAGGATGGATAATGAGTGCCCTTTTTTACTGCTGAAAATGCTCTGAACAAAAAACTGTAATTGCACAATGACGATTGTAAGACATATAAAGGCAATATCTACTACTAATACTACTGCAACTTCTACCTGGTTTCTACTAATATTCCACTGTCAAACAGAGTACTTTAAAGTAACAATATTTTTCCATATAAGGAACATACTTCAAGTCCTAAAACCATTTCTTATCATCAACTTCTTCCTTTCATTGTTAATTATGATGCATCAAATGTTATTCATGCATGTCTAAATGATATTAAGAGTTGTTTCCAAAATATGCTATATACATTGTGATGCTTTAACTGTACAATCTTCTGTTTATTTCATTGTTTAGATGACTGGATCTGTATAACCTCAATTTCAACTAATCCTAATAGTTTGGTATCTATGCAAGATACACACAATAAGTTACTTTTAAGAAAATCATTCCAGCACTCTAAAGCTATTACACATCAAGTAAAACTGTAACACAAGTTTCCATTTTTTTAAAACTTGGGGCTAAACTGCTTCTCTGTTTAATGGCTTCATACTCTCACTGTAATACCTGATAGCAAAAATTACAAGCTCTGCCTGGAAAGATTTAGAGGAAAAAAGTCAGGAGGGCAACACAAAAAACTTTATAGAAAGTGACAATACCACTGCCTCACAAGTGGGAGCCACTGTTGTAGACACACTCTACAACTTGTCTCATACCCAGGAACTAATAGTTGAGGCATACTCAAGGAGCTATACCATATGTGAATTTTTTTTGATGCTGCAACACTGAGTTGGTGAGAGATGATGGACACACAGAGGATAAAAAAATAAACTTATAGAACAGGAGCAAATATAAGTGGCACATTCTCTGGAACTGTTTAATGCACAAGGTGGGCAATGATCACTGCATAGAATAAATAGGCAGCCTACTTCATACTTGTGTATCAACACCAAGCATAGAGGGTTCCTTAGGTCTTAGTACTTCTCCAGATGCAGAAATCCAAAAAGATGTCCTCTCATAGAGGAGCAACCTGAGGAACAATACCATACAGGATGAAAACTCCTCTGAGACTGATCTCAAGGCCACCAGCAAATAGGGGATAAACCAAGGAAAGCCTGAGAAGGAAACAGCACTGCAGGAAATGGGATACAAGGCAAATCACAAGAAGAGCTGCTCTTCTCTAACAAAGTGAAAAAGTAGCCTCTTTATGCACTCCAAGAAATGAATCACTTGGGTCCATATTTTTTGCACTCCATATGGTATATACCTACAGAGTGAGGGTTCAACCATCAAGCAAAAATGGCCTCCCAAGAAGCATCCTCTCCAGAATTCAGGAGGGAAAATAATGTAGGGGGAGTAGACCTCTGTGTGTGTCATCATGCATCTATCTACATATGGGGCAACCAAGAAAAATTCTCTTTAGATAGAGAAACCATTTGCTTGGTCTTATAAATGATGACAGGAAAAGCAAGAAATAACTCCATAATTATAAATAAAGGAAAACTATTTCTCCATACTTTTTACACCTTCCTGTACTTGTAAATCTGTTGCACTAACAAGAGCATATTTCTGCTTCATTATAGACACAGTCCTTAATCCATATGCTTAGCAAGATTATGATACACCACTAAAATGGGAGACTTCCTTAACAATCTAATTTTCTTCCTAAACTCAAACTCAGTCACTCATTCACTCACTCTCTCTCTCACGTGCACACATGCACGCACACCCACACACCCATGTACACACATACACACAAATATTCACAGGCAAAGACATGCACTCAAGGTACATTCACACAAAGGAATATCACAGTGTGACAGAAGAGCTCTTGACAGCAAGGAAAAGAAACAAGAACAACAGCTACCAGCATCTCTAACAAAGGTCTAGGGTATGGGCAAGAGCACATTACAACAGAAATGAATGACATAGGTGAATTATCATGAATGAGAATAAAAGAGAGACTGATCTTCATCCAGATACTCGCAGCTTAAGTAAAATGTTTATCAATGCATCCTTTCCAGCTAGTAGTTGTTATCTTTGCTACTGTACTCTCAGTTTCAGTATTATAACCACTTGTATATAGCAACTATATTATGGAGGGAGGGGGAGAGAATAAGCAAAATTGTTTTCATTTGTTACTACTATATTCATCTATCTAATAAAAGATACCATTATCATTTCTTGTCCAGGCATTTCAGTTTATCACTGTCTGGTACTATGAAACATATCAACACGTAGCTAAATCTTCGCACTCAATTACTTTTCTTTTTTCCTCTAATTGTTTCTGTACTATTCTCATGTAACTTTTGTGATATTCTGATGTTTCTTACAGCACTTAAAACATGCATGGTGAAATACAGAAAGAAACAATAAATATATTTTTCAGTCCTCTGAAGATAATGCAATACGTCCCTTCCAAATCCAAGTCTACTGAGAATCACTCATGGGGTTTGTTAATGTATTTCTACAATATCAAGAAAATGAATACATTTATCTTTTTAGCTTATCTAGTGGAGAGACAAGGCAGGCAAATTTGACCTTCCTACGTACCTTTTCCTCATCAACAGCTGGCATCCGTTCATGCTTGTAATATACCAAATAAAGTATTTACACATCATTCTAAGACCGAAGGAATACTATAAGTACATTCAAAGAATGGTATTTAGAACACTGCTACTCACTACTATTTTCATTGACTTCATTAAGGTTTTAAGGGGCATTCTGTTATCAAAACAGAATGCTTCAATAGAATATTACCCTTTTCCCATACTTTTGAAGTATTTCTACACAATTGTTATTTTGAAGTGAATGGCTAATCTGTGGAAAACTGTAATATATCAATCCATTTTTAAACATCATACTTCATACTGAAAACAAATAAACACCAAAAATTTCATCTTTTCCTTCATGATAAAAATTCTTTTAATATAACAAAAAAATCATAACTATCCAATACCAAACTTTATAAAATAATGTATGTATGATCTAATGGAATTCCTCTTGACAAATGTAAGAGATATGAATGAGAATGAATATATAGCTAAATTTCCTGATAAGACTAAACAACTATCTCCAATGCAATCAGGTATATGGGCAATGCAACCAATATAACTAACATGGTAGGCACCAAAATAAGAGAGCTAATGGAAAGGCAAAAACCCTTCCTACAAATGATCTTAATATCATAAAATCCTGTACAAAGTAATAAGTGTCAGGTTTGATAAATCACATTCTAACGTAGTTTGAATATCAGGATCAGCAAACATTAAGTAGATAACTGACACCATAGACCCTCCAAAAAGGAAGGAAGTAGAACTGGAAGCTGTAATAAATCACATCAAAGAATTGTTTGAATGCCTCATAG
>NW_020870542.1:423586-426086 GCF_003789085.1 Penaeus vannamei | reverse complement strand
GTTTCCATCCTGAAAACACGACCGCAGAAATGAACCAGTGGAACCAGCATTCCTTCCTGCCAAATGACTTACATACATTTACGGCGAGACACGCAAACCTACGCATGGACGGTACTTTCTCTGTCTGTCTGTCCCTCTCTAATAAGTACTGACCCGTTCAAAAACCTTCCCCGCCGTGATGCTGTCAGTGTAAAACACCCTATAATAACCTTATCCTTCTATGCGAGCTCCCTGACTCCCCAAATGCCCTGGTCCCTCGGTGTGGCATCGACGTCTGTCTCCTGTGACTCCCGAGTTGCACTGACGACAGCGGCGGGACGGTCCGAGTACTCCTACAGGACCAGTGTGTATATTTAAGCACTGCATTCTGGACAATGGCCTTCTGGGGGGAGACTGATTACATACTCCGGGTATGTGCGGAGTCAAGTTACGAATGATTTTTTTTTTTTGCAATTATTTCTTGCATTTGCATTGCTCAAATTTGCGTTTTAACAGCATATAATTGACGTTGTTTGTTTTCAACTCTTTTCTATCTACAAATATCGTGTTACATGTATAATTTTCTTTTATAAATAGAGGCTACGCTTATTTCCATTCACATTCTCACGGCCATTGTTGTCGCAGGAACACCGAGGGAGACATGGCATGGGTTCATTGTGTATGACTTCCCTTTTAACTATCTGAGTCCTATATATTACAAGGTGGTCGGGGCCTACGGTTTGTTTGTTGCATAATGCTGACGGGACAGCATTCTTTGGGACACCCACGTAGGAGGGTGCCCATATAAAGTGTATGGTGGAACTGTGGCCTCGCAAATTGGAGGTCAGCCTTTCATTTCCTTTAGTTCTCTATCAGACACCCGCACACTCGCCTGGACAAGCTTCGACGTACATATCCACAGCACTGTGATATGTAACATCACGGATTGAAGACACCAGAAAGAAGTACACCTCGTAGCACATCCGCTGAGAGGGAAGAACGACGTGGCCCTTTTGTGTCTCACGCCGGACGGGTTGAAGGGCTGCATCGCGCGGGGTCCTGAGCGCTCGCCTCCGTCCACCATTGCGCAGTTTCGTCCGCTCCACGCTGCTTGCTTCGCCGTGTCAGGACGTCTATCCAGGCTCTATCCTCGCGGTTGTGACGTCATCATCTTGTCTCCTCCTTGTCTCGTGTGAACCGTCGATGTTCCTCTCCTCCTGAACTCTTCGTTGCGTTTTATGTCATGTCGTTTAAGTCCGAATTATCAACTAAATGTGCCGTATCTCGTCGAACGCGGCGTCTTTCTCCCCGAGAGTTTTTTTCTTCGGAACTTCCAATACATCACTACTGTTTTAATCTACGTAATTCGTGTAGTATCTAATTCTTTGATAAATATCTACCCATGAGCACCAATGTCTGCGTTGCAACACGGAAAAAATGAATCATGGCTTTCCATTTAAACTTCTTCACATTCGGCATTTAACCCTTCACTCCGTGTTTGCTCTCAGTCTGAAAACGCGTCAGGAACCCAACCAGAAGGCGGGGTTCTTCCTATCTAAATTAAGCATACACAGGCAGATTTAAGTACACGCAGACACAAAAACCTACATAAATACCTAAGCATGCATGGACACACATTTAAATGGAGGCAAACGCACGCACACACACACACACACAAAACTCACTCTCTCTCTCACCCACCCACCCACCCACTCATTCACTCACTCACACACTCTCACTCACGCTCATACACTCTATGAACGAATGAATAAAATTTGTTTCGAAACCACGGTCATCCAAAGAAATCCAGACCCCGCAAGCAACCCCCTCACAGCCCCCCCCCCCCAAAGCAAGATGAAAACCGAAAGCATCGAAAGTCAAGCCCGGGATTCACTCGCCTCCCCCTCCTCCTCCCTGGCCACCCCACCCGCCCCGAGCGACCCAAAGTCTCCTAAAACGCAGGAGACTCGAGGGGCACGTAAATGCAGCAGAACAGCATTAAAAGAAAAAAAAATGAAAGCGAGACCGATATCTGATATGATGGAGAGGGAGGGACGCGCGGCTACCAAGAATTAAGTAGCTGAAGGGGCTGGACGGCGGCGCGCTGTGTAAGGCCGCCATGGCCACTTGCTATTAACAATGTCCAAACAAACAGCCTGATCTCGCTGCCAGGGTTGCCAATCCCGCCCGGCTCGCATCTGGGGCCTTGGGTGCTCCGCTCGGCCGAGATGTCGAGCTTTGCGTTCTGTTTGAGCTCGGTTTTATCTGTTTTCCCGCTCCTTTTTTAAAATTCACGATCCGACGATGCTTTTGGGAGTGCGTGGGACGTGCGTGGGTCGAGGACGAGCGACGAGCGACGAGCAGGACGCCTCGTCGAGAGGAAAGGTCCTTCCCTCTCCCCGCCATGTTGTCACGTCTGGGCGAGGCACGCGACTGAGGCGGGAAGAGCGAGTCAAAAAGCTGCTTCGAAAATATCATTAACTACTTGTCGAGAGTCGAGGGGTCGAGTGGGGTCAACCCG
>NW_020870542.1:416086-418586 GCF_003789085.1 Penaeus vannamei | reverse complement strand
CAACAAAAAAATATAATAAAAAAATAAAAAAAATAATAACAAAAAGCAAACAATCAAAATAAACAAAGGAAAAATGCCAGCAGCCCTAAGAACGAAAAGCGACCGGGAGCCCTCTGGCAGGGAGCGAAGGAGCGGAGGACAAATCAGCTGTTCCCGGGATAATGGCCGCCCCGCTCGCTTCGTCTCGAGGGGGCGCCTGACTCAGCGGGCGTGACCTGCGAGGCTCTTCTCGTTACGCCCTCGACTCACTCGCTCACTCCACGGGCACACACTCAAACGCACGCGGAAATTGCGTGAGGAAGGATCGCGGAAACAGGATGAGACGAGGAAGGAAAGAAAAAAAAAAAAGAGAAAAATGATCTTATGTTGTCACCGGGTACATAGAGTTGAAAATAATGTAAAAATATATAAAATAAACTAAAAATAATTAAAAAATATTTATGTAAAGGCACACGCGACGCACTCATACGCTACTGCATAGGTACGAGGAGTGTTGACGCATTCACGTCACACACACACACACACACACACACACACACACACACACACACACACACACAACACACACAACACACACACACAAAAACTTCAAACAAGAACCCCACCTCAAACCAAAACCAAGCAGTCCAACCCAACACCCAACCACCGAACCCTAACCCCACCCACCCCATCCCAACCATCCAACGCCCACCCAACCCATCCCAACCCAACCCACCAACCCACCAACCCACCACCCAACCCCCCACCCCCCAACCCCCCCCCCCAAACATCAGGTATGAGATCATGGGCAGGTTCTTCCCCTCGGGCGATCGTCGTGCCCTCGACGTAGCAGGTGTGCTCGGCCGAAGATGGCGGACACTTTGTTGCAAGGAGGTCCACCACCTTGCCTGCTGCCCTGGGTGTCAAGCCCTGGGTGTCGAAGTACTGGGGGAAAAAGAAGGGATAAAGGGAGATGATAATTGATGAATGATGAAGGAGGATGATGATGATGATGATATTAATGATGATAATCATCATCATCATTTGATCATCATCATCATCATCATAATAATGATAATACTGATAATAATAATAATAATAATAATATTAATAAATAATAATAATAATAATAATATAATAATAATAATAACAACAACAGCATAACAATAAGAAGTATAATAATAATAATTAATAATAAAGATAAAAAACTAAAACTAATGCATTCAGAAAACAAAAAAATAATCCAAACCCTAAAATAAATATAAATAAAACAAACTTAAAAATAAAATATGCAAAAAAAAAAACTAAGCCCAAAACTACAATGACAAACGACAAAAACCAAAACAAAAATTAACACAAAACTAAACTATAAAACCACCACCAACAACAACAACAAAAATAATAATAAGTGAAAAAAATAAGAATAACAAATAAAATAAGAATAAAAAAAAAATAAAATAAAATAGAAAATAAAAATAAAAATAAGGAAATAAGATGAAAATAATATAAAAAATTAAAATAAATAAATAAATAATTAAAAAAAAAATCGTCCTTGCCCCCTGACCTAACCTGGATCTGAGCATGTGTAATAAAAATTAAAATGTAATAAAAATAAAAAAATAAGTAAAAAGAAATAAATATAAGTAAAAAGAAATAAAATAAGTAAAAAGAAATAAAAATAAGTAAAAGAATAAAATATAGTAAAAGAATAAAAATAAGTAAAAAGAAATAAAAATAATACGAATAACAATCAGAAATAAATAAATAAATATAATAAATAATAATAAGAAAAAAAAATGTCTTGACCCTGACCTACCCGGATTCTGAGCAGTAGTTCTCGTCAAGGTGAAGTTTTGTTGATCGCTCGTCGAGGAGTAGGCGAAGGCTCCGATCACCTTCAAGCCGAGTCGCTCCTTTCGCTCGCCCGTGATCGTCGCAGGAACCCAGGAGGCTGTTGCGGCCTGGCTCCTGGGGGCAGGAAGGGGGAGGAGGGGTGTTAGAAGAAGAAGATGGAAAAGAAAAAACGAAAAGGAACTGAAACAAAACGAAGAGAGAGAAGCAAAGAAGAGACAGACCGCGAGAGAAGCAGCAGCTAGACGTACATATGTGTACGCATATGTGCATTTTTTTTTTTTTATACTTTCACCTAGGTTTACACAAGCGTATACTTACATGGTACATATACAAGGTCACACGCAAGCAACACACAAGCATGCATATTATATTTCTGGTACGTTTGTTTCCCTAATGCTTTCTTCCCCACCCTTCTATCTTCCTCCTTCTCTCTCCTTCTTCTTCTTCTTCTCTCCTCCTCCTCGCTCCTCCTCCTCCTCCTCCTCCTCGCTTCTTCTTCTTCTCCTCCTCTTTCCCTCCCTTCCCTCCCTCCTTCTTCCTTATCTTCCTTCCTCCTCCTTCTCTCTCCTCCCACCTTCCTCCTCCTCCTGCATCCTCCCATTCCTTCTTCTTCTTTCTCTCTCCCTCCCCCCTCCCCCAACCTTCTTTCCCGTCCTCCCACTCCCCC
>NW_020870542.1:408699-410986 GCF_003789085.1 Penaeus vannamei | reverse complement strand
AAAACTTTCTCCTGACACGTAAACAAAAAACAAAACTTCTCTCCGCCTAAACATCTGTGGAAAACATCGCTCTATTACATGCTCAGTTAAGCTCTGCCGTTTTAGTCTCCGCAGGCATGTTTAATCCTTTGTAATGTACACAGATTCTCTCTCTCTCTCTCTCTCTCTCTCTCTCTCTCTCTCTCTCTCTCTCTCTCTCTCTCTCTCTCTCTCTCTCTCTCTCTCTCTCTTCTCTCTCTCTCACTCACTCACTCACTCACTCACTCACTCACTCACTCACTCACTCACTCACTCACTCACTTCACTCACTCACTCACTCACTCACTCACTCTCTCTCTCTCTCTCTCTCTCTCTCTCTCCCCTCCCTCTCTCTCTCTCTCTCTCCCCCTCCCTCTCTCTCTCTCTCTCTCCCCCTCCCTCTCTCTCTCTCTCTCTCCCCCTCCCTCTCTCCTCTCTCTCCCCCTCCCTCTCTCCCCCTCCCCTCTCCCTCCCACTCTCCCCCTCCCTTTCAAAACTCCTCCTGGCCCGGTCTTCGCCTGTTTCTCTCTGTCTTTCCTGGACGTTAGGGTAAAAAAATGATGGATAAAAACAAATCATTTTCAATCCCACATCTTCCTGAGTTGATAATTGCTTCTTTCCCTACCCCCCCCCCTTGCAGTGAGTCTCTACAGATACAGAAGGAGAAAGCGGGGTGGGGTGGGGTGGGGGTGGGAGTGGGAGCTAAATGCAGGATAAGTGAAAAAAGGTCATAAAAAACAAAAATAAGAATCACGTAAATTACAAAATAAAGGAACAAACTCTTAAGAGAAAAATATAAACATACGAAAAAAATGTACAAAAATAAACCCATAAACAAATCTGGACAAATGAATAATAACACAAAACACATGGCAAGGAAAAAAAACTACAAAACAAACACATAAGACGAAGGGATAAACAAGAATAAACAAGGACAGGAAGACGAGAAATAACACGAAAAAGCCAAAAGAAAAAGAAAAAGAAAAGAAAACTGATTATAACAAAACGTAAAGCCCTTGGAATATATACAACAAAAAGGAAGAATATGAGAAGCGAATCCTTTCATCTTTAAATCCGGAACCGAGAATTATTTTTCTCGAGACAAGATCAGACATCATGAATGCAACAGGAAATTGCAACATGTGAAATCTCTTGCTTGCCGAAAGGGAAGCGAAGAGGAGGCGGGTAATAACGATGATGATGACGATAATGATCACTATCATTTATTATTATCATTATCATCATCATGATAATAATAATGATAACAATAATAATAATAATAATAATGTAATAATATCAATAATAAAAAATTACAACAATAATAATAAGAAGAATAAGAATGATAATTATAATAATAACAATAACAATAATAATAATACCAATACCAATAATGATGATAATAATAATAATATTATTAATAATAATAATAATAATAATAATAATAATAATAATGAAAATAATAATAAGATAATAAATAATAATAATAAAAAAAGAAAAATAACAATAAGAACAATAACAATAATAGTAATAACGAAAGTAATAATAATAATAATAACAACGATAATAATAATATGAATATGAATATGAATAATAGCAATAATAATGATGATAATAATAATAATAATAACAATAATTATAATACTAATAATAGTAATAGTAAAAATCATAATCATAATAATAATAACAATAACAACAACAACAATGATAATAATAATAATAATAATAATAATAATAATAATAATAATAATAATAATAAACGACAGCAAGAACAACAATAATGATAATGATAATAATAATAACAATAACATCCACAACTAGAAGCACTCAGACAGCGCATACCTCCGCCGAGGCAATAGGGTCACTGATGCAACAGAAATATTCACACTTGAAGAATTACATCAAAATCACATTTATCTCAAGTACACCTGTGACGCCCGCAAACGTAACCTGGCGGTGGCAATAAAGGTAATGATAATAATAATAATAATAGTTACGCCTATACATCATTAAAAAAAAGAAATTCTGGATCTAGATTTTGAACATGATTAATGGCATCTAAGAGACACCTCACGTAAAATTTTCATTTTTTTTTTTCATAACTTTTTGAGTTATCCTTCAAACCAACTAACCAACACTACATAAAACATAACCTCCTTGGCCGAGGTAACAACAACAATAACAATAATGATGATGGTGATAAAAAATAACAATAATGATAGGCGAGAGGACGAGGATGAAAGGCTAAACGTATACCGTATTTTTTTGCTTT
>NW_020870542.1:398699-403699 GCF_003789085.1 Penaeus vannamei | reverse complement strand
AAAATAATAGTATTGAATATGGATGGTATTAGACGATAATGACACATAACAACAACAACAACAATTATAACAATAACAACATAATAAATAAATAACAAAACAATAATAATAATAATAATAATAATAATAATAATAACAATAATAATACTAATAGTATTATTGATAATAACAATATCAATAAAAATAAAAATGCTATTAATTACAATAATAATAATAATAATAATAATAACAATATTAATAATAATAAGCAAATAAGGAGCAATTACTCATCAACGAGATTTGTTTTACGTCAATAAGGGACACATCCTGAATATGCTAATCAGCTGACAGAATGACTGTTTTCATAAATGTTGCTTGACTGTTTTTGTTTGTTTTTAATATTTTTGATAGTTTTTTGGTTGTTTGTTTTTAATATTTTTGATAGTTTTTTGTTTGTTTTTAATATTTTTGATAGTTTTTTGTTTGTTTGTTTTTAATATTTTTGATAGTTTTTTGTTTGTTTGTTTTTAATATTTTTGATAGTTTTGTTTGTTTGTTCTTAATATTTTTGATAGTTTTTTGTTTGTTTTTTATAATTTTGAATTTGATTTTCTTTTATTTCGATTGACTTTGAATTCTTAAATTTGCTTTTGCTTTTGCTTTTTTATCATTTTGATTCTAATTGATCTTGATTGTTTATTTATTTTGATTGATCGATTGTTTGTGTTACTCAAATATTATTTCCATCGTTGTCACAAAAAAAAAAAAAAAAAAAAAAAAAAAAAAAATATATATATATATATATATATATATATATATATATATATACACAACACACACACACCACACACACACACACACACACACACACACACATATATATATATATATAGATAGATAGACAGATAGATATAGATTAGATAATACACTGTTTCATCATACTTTTATGCTATTCTTTACAAAAAAAAAAATAATAATAATAACAAGATCCTTACACAAAAAAATATCAAATACGGACGACAGTAATAAGTAGCAAACAACGATATAACTTAAAAATACCTTAAAAAAAAATAAACAAAACATATAAAACACAATGAAAAAAAAAAAAAAAAACACGACTCCCACCACCATTTCTCTCCTCTCTGCCTCCCCCCCCCAAGTGCGTCGACGAAAAGAGGAAGAGGAAACAACGCGAGAAACGAGGAGGAAACGGGAAGAGAGCGGAAGAAAGAGTAGGAGGAAACAGGTGGGAAAATTTATGGCAAGGTAAAGGAATTTGGTAAGGAAGGGTGCATGATTGATGTATGTGTGTGTGTGTTTAAGTGAGTGTGCGTATGTGTGGTGTGTGTGTGTGTATGTGGTGTGTGTGGGTGTGTGTGTGTGTTTGTGAGTGTGGTGTGTATGTGTGGTATGGTGTGTGTCTATGTGTGTGGGGAAAATGGGTGTGTGTTTGTGAGTGTGTTTCAGTGTGGTGGTGTGTGTGGTGTGGTGGTGTGTGTGTGTGGTGTGGTGTGTGTGGTGGTGTGTGTGGTGTGTGTGTGTGTGTGTGTGTGTGTGTGTGTGTGTGTGTGTGTGTGTGTGTGTGTGTGTGTGTGTGTGTGTGTGTGTGTGTGTGTGTGTGTGTGTGTGTGTGTGTGTGTTGTTGTGTTGTGTGTGTGTGTGTGTGTGAGTGTGTGTGTGTGTGTGTGGCGGTGTGTGTGTGTGTGTGGTGTGTGTGTGTTAAGTGAGTGTGCGTATGTGTGGTGTGTGTGTGTTTTCAGTGAGTGTGTGGTGTGTGTGGAAAATGGTTTGTGTTTCAGTTGAGTGTGTGTGTGGTGGTGGTGTGGTGTGGTGTCTGTGTGCGTGTGTGTGTGTGTGTGTGTGTGTGTGTGTGTGTGTGTGTGTGTGTGTGTGTTGTGTGTGTGTGTGTGTGTGTGTGTGTGTGTGTGTGTGTGTGTGTGTGTGTTTAAGTGAGTGTGTGCATGTGTGGTATGGTGTGTGTGTATGTGTGTGGGGGAAAATGGGTGTGTGTTTAGTGAGTGTGTGTGATGTGTGGTGTGGCGTGGTGTGTGTGTGTGTGTGTATGTGTGTGTGTTTAAGTGAGTGTGTGCATGTATGGTATGGTGTGTGTGTATGTGTGTGGGGAAATGGGTGTGTGTTCAGTGAGTGTGTGTATGTGTGGTGTGGTGTGGCGTGGTGTGTGGTGTGTGTGTGTATGTGTGTGTGTGTGTGTGTGTGTGTGTGTGTGTGTGTGTGTGTGTGTGTGTGTGTGTGTGTGTGGTGTGTGTGTTGTGTGTGTGTGTGTGTGTGTGTTGTGTGTGTGTGTGTGTGATGTGAGTGTGTATGTGTGGTGTGTGTATGTATGAGTATGTATATGTATAGGTGTATGTGTATTTGCGTATATCTAAGTGTACATACGTAAGCGTACGAAGATTCCGCGAGCGCGTATGCCTGCGAATACCCTCGCGGCCTCACCCCCCCCCAGACCCCCAGACCCCTGTACCAGCGGGGGCGAGCGCGGCCTCCCCAGCTCTCGCTTTTTGAGGAAGAGAAAAAAAAAAGGCAAGAGGCTCGCCAAAGGGCCAAGAAGCCGCAGTTCGGAACTTGTTTAATTAAGGAAGGAGGACTTTCGGCAGATGAACTTTATTAATGCCGAAAGAACTCCCAACAAAAAACAAATTAACGATCTTTGCAACGTTGGAATAGGCAATATTTCGCAAACAATTATTAAGCTGTTTTCTTATTGCTATTTCGTTACAATTATTTCCGTCTCTATTATTATCATGCTTATCTTTATCATTCCCATCATCATCAAAGTAATTTCTTATTACTATTACACTCTTTTAACATAAATCAATATGCTGATCTAATTTATACACATATATACATATAGATAGATAAACAGATAGATAATAAGAGATAGATAGAGAGAGAGAGATATCAAGAATGACAGATACAGACAGATAGACATGTAGATAGACAGCAAGACAGATACACATCCAAAGTAAAACATCAAAAATATTTTCCCAAAGCTTAATATACTGTAACTGCATTCTCACATTTTATTTCATCGTAAATCATAAACACTCGCCATCCTCATATTTTGTGCATGGAAAAAAACACAAAAAAGGATCAAAAACGAAATAAAAAAGAATAAAAAACGGAAAAAAAGGAAAAAGTCATATCAATATCAATAACAAAAATGACAACAAAAAGAGGAATTAAAAACAACGAAGACAGTCATTCGACAACCTGCATGGAAATGAATAGGTAAACAAACTTGTAAATAAATAAACAGCTTGATGGTCTCCCTTTCAATCTAAACCCGCACGGACCTCTATCTGGTGTGCCATACATATAAATGCAGAATATGCAACAAGAGAGAGAGAGAGAGAGAGAGAGAGAGAGAGAGAGAGAGAGAGAGGAGAGAGAGAGAGAGAGAGAGAGAGAGAGAGAGAGAGAGAGAGAGAGAGAGAGAGAGAGAGAGAGAGAGAGAGAGAGAGAGAGAGAGAGAGAGAGAGAGAGAGAGAGAGGAGAGAGAGGAGGAGGAGGAGAAGGAGGGGGGAGGGAGGGAGGGAGGGAGGGAGAGGGAGAGAGGGGAGAGGGAGAGGGAGGGGAGAGGAGAGGAGGAGGAGGGAGGAGGAGAGGAGGGGAGGAGGAGGAGGAGGAGGGAGGAGGAGAGGAGGGAGGAGGAGGGAGGAGGGAGGAGGAGGAGAGGAAGGGAGGGAGGAGGAGGAGAGGAGGGGGAGGGAGGAGGGAGGGAGGGAGGGAGGAGGGAGGGGGGAGGGGGAGAAAGAGAGAAAGAGAGAAAGAGAGAGAGAGAGAGAGAGAGAGAGAGAGAGAGAGAGAGAGAGAGAGAGAGAGAGAGAGAGAGAGAGAGAGAGAGAGAGAGAGAGAGGAGAGAGAGAGAGAGAGAAAGAGAGAGAGAGAAAGAGAGAGAGGAGAGAGAGAGAGAGAGAGAGAAAAGAAAGAAAGAGAGAGAGAGAGAAAGAGAAAGAGAAAGAGAGAGAGAAAGAGAGAAAGAGAGAAAAAGAAAGAGAAACAGAGAGAGAAAGAAAGAAAGAAGAGGAGGAGGAGGGGGATGCACAACTGTAGGCCCTACAGCAAAAGGGGAAATCCGATGAAAGGGAGACAAGAGATAAAACTCGAGAGCGCTTTTGTCCAGGGAAATGACAGAGGCTTTCACAGCTGTCGACAAAGATGACTGGGATGGAAAGGGAGGAAGGGAGGGGAGGAGGGAGGAGGAGGAGGAGGAGGAGGAGGAGGAGGAGGAGGAGGAGGAGGAGGAGAGGAGGAGAGAGGAGGAGGAGGAGAGGAGAGAGGGAGGAGGGAGGGAGGAGGGAGAAGGAGGGGGGGAGGAGGAGGAGGAGGAGGAGGGGAGGAGGGAGGAGGAGGAGGAGGGAGGGAGGGGAAGGGAGGAGGGAGGAGGAGGAGGGGGAGGAGGAGGAGGAGGAGGGAGAGAAGAAGAAGAGAGGAGGAAGATGATGAGGGGGAGGAGGGGGGGAGGAGGAGGAGGAGGTGAAGAAAAAAGAGGAGGAGGAGGGAGAGGGAAGAAGACGTAAGAGGAGGAAGAGAGAGGGGAGGGAACCAAGAAGAAAGATAGGAGTGAAGAAGAGGAGGAGGAAGAGGAGACAAGAAAGAAGGAGAATATAAGAAGGAAAAGGTCAACGACGAAAGACATTGACGACGCTTAACAGGAGGACGAAGATAACACAAATAATAGAGATGAGTGAGAAAGAAGGGAGAGGAGAACGAGGAGGAGAAGAAGAGAGATAAGACAAATAGATAAGAGGAGAGTGAGGTGAGAAAGAAAGGAGAGGAGAAACGAGGAGGAGAAAGAAGAAGAAGGAGAGGAGAATAAAGAAAAATAAGATAAGAGAAAATGAGAAGAAGAGGAGAGGAGAACGAGGAGGAAGAAGAAGAAGGAGAAGGAGATAAGACAAATAAGATAAGAGAGTGAAAAGAAAGGAAAGAGAAACGAGGAGGAGGGGAGAAGTAAGGAGGAGGAAGAGGAGAGGAGAAGAAGCAGAAGGAGAAGAGGA
>NW_020870542.1:384913-398599 GCF_003789085.1 Penaeus vannamei | reverse complement strand
CCCCCCCCCCCATACCTGTTATTCCTCCGCTGCCTCCAGGACCACGCCTATTTTAGCACCTCGTTATTTTTATTTCTTCTTCTTCTCTTATCCTCTCTTTCTATCCTTCTATATTATTCTCTCCTTCATATCCTTTGCCTTTTTTTATTCTAATTTCTTCTTCTCTCTATTCCCTCTCCTTCCTTCTATTTCCCTCTTATATTTTCCCTTTTTGTCTTTTTTATTCGCACTTCGTTATTCTTATTCTTATTCTCTTTCCGTTATTCTATATTTTTCCCTCCTAATATACCATTTGTCTTCTTTATTCGCATTTCGGTCTTTCTTAATTTTTATTCTCTTTTCCATCATTCTAATATTTTTATCTTTACTCCCTCCTTTATTTCCTTTGTTTTGTTTACACTTTCGGCGTTCGATTTTACAACTTTTTGCTTATGGCTTCCGCTTCGCTAAAAAAGATATTCATTTACGCATTCGAACGCAAATATTCGTACGTGTGTGTTTTCGCGCGAGCCAGCGAGTGTGGAGTGTGTATAGGCATATGGCACATACAAGCGCATACGTGTGGTGTGTGTGTGTGTGTGTGTGTGGTGTGTGTGTGTGTGTGTGTGTGTGTGTGTGTGTGGTGCGATGTGTGTGTGATCTGTGTGTGTGTGTGTGTGTGTGTGTGTGTGTGTGTGTGGTGTGTGTGTGGTGTGGTGTGTGGTGCGTGCGTGTGTGTTTGTGCAATATATAATGATATTAATAATTATGACAATAATAATAATAATAATAATAATAATAATATAACAAACAACAACAATAAAAATAATAATAATTATAATAATACCAACAGCAAAAATAACTAAAAAATAAATAACAACAATAATAGTACAATCAGTAATGGCACCAACTAACAATTAAAACAAACCCAAAAAACAACAACCATACCATGACCATCCATCCAACCTATTCAAAATAATCAAACAAATAAATAAGCAAAATCTCCCCATCCCCCCCACCCACCCCACCCCAGTGGTCCTGCCCGGGGTCACCGAGAAACAAATTCCTTCGAGAAAAGGACCTCAGCCGAAAAACAGGTCACTTGCTGTGGTTCTTCTTAGGCCGCCATGTTATTTTTACGGTATTAATCATACAATTATTATTATTATAATTATTATTTCAATTATTCATTTATTCATTATCATTATTATCATTATCATTATTATTATTTATTATTTACTATTACTATTTTCATACATCATGCATTACTATTTATTATTTATTATTAAGATATTATTATTATTATTATATTATTATTAATCGATTATTATATTATCCATCATTACATTATTTATTATTAAATATTATCATCATCACCACCATCATTATCATCATCACAATCATCATCATCATCATCATCATTACTATCATTATTATTGTTGTTGTTGCTATTATTATTACTCACAATGAGCGTTTCTTGTAAATTGTTACATATGTCTAACAGATTCTAGTGTTAAAAAAAAAAAAAAAAAAAAAAATAAAAAAAAAAAAAAAAAAAAAAAATCGGTATCTGATTATATTGTTAAGTCAATCTACTGTACGTCAAATGAACGAAGCAATGGATGGAGATGCGTGTATCAAATTAAATTTATTGTGAAAATTTCCTTACTTATCGAGAAAACAGGATGTAATTAATAAACTATAACAGTATTAAAAAAAAATACAAAAATAATTACACATGCGCCAATCTTGATAAAACAGTTTACATAAAAGATCACTCTAAACATACTTCATACATATGCTATTCTTTTCAAATACTAATGTCACATAAGCCTATCATAATATCACAGTTTACAAATATATTGCAAAAACATGTAAAAATACAATATAGTCATATAATCCTACCGTATTACAATTTACAAAAGAGAAAAATCACTCTATAACATACTTCAGATATATCTATAAATATATTACCTAAAACAAAATATATATAATCTAAAACAGGAGATATATTACCTAAAACAGAATATATATTACCTAAAGCAGAATATATATTATCTAAAACAGGAGATATATTACCTAAATCAGAAGATATATTACCTAAACCAGAAGATACATTCCCTAAAACAAACCATATATTACCTAAAACAAAAGATATATTACCTAAATCAAAACGATATATTACCTAAAACAGATAAGTTACCCAAAAACAGACGACAACCTACCTAAAACAGACAATACACCACCTAAAACAGACGAAACACTACCCAAATCAGACGCTACATTACCTAAAAATAAACACGGCGATATATATAAAAACCCTTAAAACTCATGAATCTTGCATCAGCGTCCCATCCCAACATCTGCAACCGTTCTCCGCAATTGCAAGGGAAATTGGCGAGCGGCGAAACCCCCGATGCAACAAGCTGTCTCAAGTTACTTCCAAGTTGCTGCCTTTGATTAAAAACTTCCTTTGAAAAAAAGTTCGTGCCCCTTTATCTTTATATTTCTTTATCTTTATCTCTTTCTTTACATTTCTTTATCTTTATCTCTATATTTATATTTCTTTATTTCTATCTCTATATTTATTATGAATCACATTTCTAATCTTTATCTCTATATTTACAATTTATCTCTTTTATATTCCTTAATCTTTATCTCTATATTTATATTCTTTATTTCTTATTATCTTTACATTTCTTATCTTATCTCTATATTTACATTTCTTTATTCTATCTCTACATTTATATTCCTTAATCTTTATCTCTATATTATATTTCTCTATCTCTATCTTTTCTTTATTTCTTTATTTCTTTATTCTATCTCTATATTTATATTCCTTAAATCTTTATCTCTATATTTACGTTCTTTATTTCTATCTCTATATTATATTCCTTAATCTTTATCTCTATATTTACATTTCTTTATTTCTATCTCTATATTTATATTCCTTAATCTTTATCTCTATATCTATAATTTCTTTATTTCTATCTCTATATTTATTTCCTTAATCTTTATTCTCTATATTCTATATTTCTTTATTCTATCTCTATATTTATATTCCTTAATCTTTATCTCTATATCTATATTTCTTTTTCTATCTCTATATATATTCCTTTATCTCTATATTCATATTTCTTTATCTCTATCTCTATATTTATATTCCTTAATCTTTATCTTTATATTTATATTTCTTTATTTCTATCTATATCTTTACATTTCTTTATCTTTATCTCTATATTTACATTTCTTTATTTCTATCTCTATAGCTATATTTCTTTATCTATATTCTTACATTTATCTATATTTCTTTAACTTTTTCCTTACCTATAATTTTATTCCTACCATTATATTTCTTCATATCCACCTTCATATCTATCTATCTTTATACCTCTTTATCTCCATCTTTATCTTCATATTTTCTTTCATCCTTATCATCAAATTTATATCTACCTTTATCTTCCGTCCTCCCTCGCCCCGCATGCACGAGGTAAAATATCTGTTATTCAACGCTCCCTTTCCTGCACATGTCATTACGAGAACTTATCAGCCAATAGCAATGAATGCATTTGTCTTTTTTCGTTATGATTCCTTTGTTATTATCATCAATATGTTTATCATTCTACTAGTATCGTCAGCAGTATAATCATTGTAACGTTATCATTAACGGTATTATCATTATAACATTATTATTAACGGTATTATCATTACATTGTTATCATTACTGTCAATATTGTTATTATCAAAATTTCTATCGATACATCATTATAATTACTATATTATAAGTACTATAATTATCAACATCATGTTATTAATATCATAATCATCATCAATATCATCATCAGCAGCACTACAATTATTCTAATTACATGATCATCACTATCATCATTGTTATCATTATCACTATCATCATCGTTATCACCACCATTATTCCTACCATATCACCATCATGGCATTAACATCACCACCACAATCATGACATTAACATCAATAAATTCCTTACATTATCATCACCATAATAATTACATTAACATCACCACCATATTTCTTACATTAACAACACCACCATAATCATGACATTAACATCACCACCATAATCATTAACATCACCATAAGCATGGTCACCATCCTCATCCACACCATTTCCTTTCTCTTTCTCTTCTTCTCTTCTCTCCTCTCTCTCTCTCTCTCTCATCTCTCTCTCTCTCTCTCTCTCTCTCTCTCTCTCTCTCTCTCTCTCTCCTCTCTCTCTCTCTCTCTCTCTCTCTCTCTCTCTCTCTCTCTCTCTCTCCCTTCTCTCTCTCCTCTCTCTCTCTCTCCCTCTCTCTCTCCTCTCCTCTCTCTCTCCCTCTCTCCTCTCCCTCTCCCTCTCCCTCTCCCTCCCCTCTCCCCTCTCCCTCTCCCTCCCCTCTCCCTTCTCTCCCCATCCCTTTTCCTTTCTCTCTTTCTTTTCTCTTTCTTCTTTCTCTTTCTTCTTTCTCTCTCTCTCTCTCTTCTTCTCTTCTCTTCTCTCTTCTCTCTCTCTCTCTCCTTCCCTCCCCTGCCGCGGCCCTGCTCTCGTGAACACCCCCTCCTGAAGGGTCTCTCTCCTCAACCCTTTTCCTTTGCAATTATCGAGTTGATTAGCCACACAATTGCCAGCCAGAGTTCAAACTGTTTTGCAATAAAGGGACCCTCAAAACACTTTTTTTCTCTCTCTCTCTTTTTTTTTTTTTACCTCTTTCTAACTCAAATGACACGTGGAGCATCGAGTATTATGTCAAAGAGGGTGTGTGGGATTCGTGGATATGTGGATATTTTGCCATTTCATGTTCGTGTCATGTCTGGATATCTATCCTCTCGGCACTACCACGTCTAAATACAAAAAAAAAAAAAAAAAAAAAAAAAAAAAATAAATGCTGAGAATCTACCACCATACTCACAGCACTAAAATACCTATAGCAAGAAAATACATTTGCATAATCAACCACCATACTTCACAAAAAATTACAAAACGTCACACACAAATCTATAAATACCACGCACAGCTTCTCAGTGACCCCGAATTTCTCGTACAAAAGCGTGCTTGATCTTCCTCTCGGGCCAAGAGAACCGACTCACTTGGCAAGAAACGCTGCATCGACGACCAAACGACGCTCATTTGTTTTATTTTCGTCTGATTCACTCTCCTTCATTTATACGAGCGGTGCGACCGGTCTCTCTCTCTATCTCTATCTCTCTCTGTCTCTGTCTCTGTCTCTGTCTCTGTCTCTGCTTCTGTCTCTGTCTCTCTCTCTCTCAACGTGTCAAAAAAAGCTCTCTCTCTCTCTCTCTCTCTCTCTCTCTCTCTCTCTCTCTCTCTCTCTCTCTCTCTCTCTCTCTCTCTCTCCTCTCTCTTCTCTCTGTGATGCGTGTGTGTTGTATGTGTGAGTGAATGAGTGAGTGACGAGTGAGTGAGTTAAGTGTGTGTATGTGTGTGAATGAGTGAGTGAATGAGTGTGAATGAATGCATAAATAAATTAATGAATGAGTGACTGGGTGGGTGGATCGGCAAGATGATGAATGAGTGATCCTGAGAGAATGAACGTATCAGTCTGTGTAAGCGTGTGATTGTGAGTGAGAACGGGTGAGTACGAGGGGATGAGCAAGAGCGAGACTAAAAATGAGAGTGAGTGAGAGTGAGAGTGAGTGCGAGAGAGAAAGCGCGGATGAGCAAATGTGGGCGTTTTTATCACTTTAATTTCATTATCAACCTTGACATTACTTTTACTGTTGCCATATTTATAATAATCATCATGACGTCACGATGCTGTTGATTATAAATATAAAAATAGCTATTATAACAATCATAATATATATGATTATCAGCACAATCACTCATCACTCACTATAAATATTGGTAATATCAGTATATAGTTATAGAAGAGGTAGTGGTGGCGATGATGTGTTGGTTATGATGATATGTGGTGAGTGTTGTGTTGTGTTGTTGATTTGCTGAGGTTGATGGTGAGGTGTTGGTTGTGATGATAGTGTTGTATTGGTGGTGATGAGGGTGTTGTGTTGGTGGTGGTGATGGTGAGTGTTGGTGTGATGATAGTATGATAGTTGTGTTGGTATGATGAGTGTTGGTTGCGTGTGGTTGATATGGTGGTGATGGTGTTTGGTGGTGATGGTGGTGATGATGTGGTGCTGTTGCAGTGCATCTGCTGTAATGATGGTGTTGTCGTGTTATGGTGATGTTGCGTCGATGGCAGTGACGGTGTTGAGGTGATGTAGCGGTATCACCACCATCATGATTGTCCTCATCACACGCCGCCCTCGTCATCACCACAAGCAGCGCGGGGCAAGCAAGCGCAGAGGAATGCGCCCACGACGACCAACAGCAGAGTTTGACATCATCAGCAGCCCTCTTCCTCTCCTCTCTCTCTCTCTCTCTTTTCTCTCGCTCTCTCCCTCTCTCTCTCTCTCGTCTCTCTCTCTCTCTCCTCTCTCTCTCTCTCTCTCTCTCTCTCTCTCTCTCTCTCTCTCGCTCTCGCTCTCGCTCTCGCTCTCGCTCTCGCTCTCCTCTCGCTCTCGCTCTCGCTCTTCGCTTCGCTCTCGCTCTCGCTTCTCGCTCTCGCCTCGCTCTCTCGCTCTCGCTCTCGCTTTCTCGCTCTCGCTCTCTCTGTCTGTCTCTGTCTCTCTCTCTCTCTCTTTCTCTCTCTATTCTGTCTGTCTGTCTGTCTCTCTCACTCTCTCTCCTCTGCCCCCCCTCTCTCTCACTCTCTCTCTCTGCCCCCCCCCCCCCTTCTCTCTCTCTTCTCTATGTCTGTCTGTCTGTCTCTCTTACTCTCTTTCTGCCCCCCCCCTCTCTCTCCTCTTTCTCTTTCTCTCTCTCTCTCTCTCTCTCTCTCTCTCTCTCTCCTCTCTCTCTCTCTCTCCTCTCTCTCTCTCTCTCTCTCTCTCCTCTCTCTATCTATCTCTCCCTCCCTCCCTCTCCCAGCCCCCGACCCAGCAGGAAAACGAAAAAAAATTATCAGTTCGTTTATTTACTACAATTCGCCGAGACAGCATGAATTAAACAATGGAAGCAATGGAGAGGAAAGGAGACGGAGAGAGGAAATTGAGGAGAGACCGAAGGAAGGGGAAAGGGGGAGACGAAAGAAACGGAGAAAGAGAGGAGATGAGATGAGGAGGAAGGAGAGGAGAGGAGAGAGAGGAGAGAAGAGGGGAGAGGCAGAGGTGAGGAAAGGAAACAAAAGAAGAGAAGAGAGAGAGGGAGAGAGGAAGCGGAGGAAGGAGAAGAGAGGTGAAAAGAAAAGAGGTGAAGACAAGAAAAGATAAGTAGAAGGAGAAAGAGGGGACCACTACGTGAGAGGGAGGAGGATGGGACAAGGTAGAATGAGATAATGAGATAATTGCAGGAGAGAAGAGGGAGAAAGGAAGAAAAAGCGAGAGAAAAGGAGACAGAGAGAGGGAAAGGAAAAAAGAACTAAGGGAAAGAGAAGTGGGAGAAGAGAGGAGAGACAGAAAGAAAGAGTGAGAGAAAAGGAGAGAGAGGGAAAAGAAAAAAGGAGAATTGCGGGAATGCAAAGGAGAGGAAAAGAAAGAACCGAAAGAAAAAGCGAGAGAAAACGAGACTGAAATGGAAAAGGAAAAATGTAGAATTGCGGAAAAAGAAGGAGGAGAGAGAGAAGTGAAAAAGCGAGGAAGAAGCAACAAAGTTCAAGTGTGCTTTGAACACGATTTTTTCCTCCTTCCCGTCTTTAGTTTTCTTTTTCCTCTCTCTTATTTTTCACTTTTGCTCGACCGTCTTTCTTTCCACGTTCTCACCTTGACTTCTCAAATTGTTTTTTTTTTTTATTTACTCTCCATTCATCTATTCATTCGTTTATTGCATCTATTTTTACTTTATGCATATATTTTCCTCTCATTTTTTCCTTCATCGTATCCCCCTTTCCTTCTTCCTTTTCCGCAATTCTTCATCTTCTGCTTCTCCTTCTCTTTTATAAAAACTGTCGCTTCCCCCTGCTTTTTTTTTTTTACTTCTCCCCTCTATTTCTCTCTTCTTCTAACTCCTATCCTCTCTCTTCTCCTTCTTCCTTCCTTCCCTCTCCCCCCCCTCCCTTCCCCTCCCTCTTACTCCCTTTCCTCCCCTCCCTCCCTTACTCCCTTCTCCCTCCCCCCTATCCCTCCCTCTCCCCCCTCCCTCCCTCCCTCCCTCCCTCCCCACCCCCCTGACATCACCAAGACCAGCAAGCAGAGTCGATCACGTGACGTCTTTGAATCAGTCATATTTAAAGGGCGATCACTGATGTTTCTTGCCCAAGCCACGGGAGGAGGGATGAGGGGGTGGAGGGGGGAGTGGTGGAGGGGAGGTGGTGAGATGAGGAGGTAGGAAGGTGGGGAGAGGAAAGGGAGAGGGGAGGTCCTGGAGGGAGGGAAGATGGAGAGGGTGAGATAGGAGTGGGGGAAGGGGGAGGTCCTGAGGGAGGGGGAAGATGAAGAGGTAATAAGGAGGAGGGGAGGGGAGAGGGGGGAGATACTGGAGGGAGGAGAGATGGATGGAGGGTGAGGTAGGAGGTAGGGGAAGGGGAGGGAGAGAGGTAAGGAAGGGATGTAGGGAGGTTGGGACGGTGGGAGGGGGAGAGCAGGAGAGCGGGAGGTGGGAAGGAGGAGAGAAGGAAAAAACAGAAAGAGAGGGAGGAGGAGGAGGAGAAGGAGAGAAAGAAGAAGAGGATGACAGGAGAAGAAGGAGAAGGAAAAGGAGAAAGAAAAACAAGAAGAGAAGAGAAGGAAGAGGCTAGATAGAGAACGAAACGAGAAACAGAAGACGGACGATAT
The DNA here is from genome assembly GCF_003789085.1 of Penaeus vannamei. Taxonomy (NCBI): domain Eukaryota; kingdom Metazoa; phylum Arthropoda; class Malacostraca; order Decapoda; family Penaeidae; genus Penaeus; species Penaeus vannamei. Next base: position 389,818 of record NW_020870542.1, on the reverse strand, counting down.
GGGAGAAGACATCGAAAACCATCCCCACAGAGACAGAACACGAGCATAAAAAAAATGAAAAAAAAAAAATAATAATAATTCCCAGAAATTGGAGAGCGTTGTTGCAGGGAGTCATCTGCCGCTGCCGGTGCAACACGGGGAAAAAGCCATGATTGCAAAGGGAGTGATGGTGTTGCAGGTGAACGGAAGTGACACGAATGCACCAAAGCAACAACAAATACATATGCATGCAACGGCCTGCCACGAACACCAACCAGAATGTCTGATGGTAAATAGTGGAAACTGAGGTCGTATAGTATAGTAGTAGTAGTGATAGTAAAAATAATAAAATGATAATATAAGTAATGGTGATATCAGTAATAACAATAATAATAATAGTAATAATGATAATTAATAATATAATAATAATAACAATAATAATAATAATAATAATAATAATAAACATTAATAAATAATAGCAATAAAAAAATACAACAACAACAACAACAATAATAACAATAACATGCAAAAACAACAACAACAATAATAATAATAATAATAATAATAATAATAATAATAATAATAATAATAATAACAAACAATATATAATAATAATAACAACAGCAACAACAATAATAAGAGCAATAAAAAATAACCCAATAATAATGAGATTACTGCCGCCTTTGTTCATAACAAATACAACATACAACAAAACAAAACGGTAAAACGTAAAAAAAACAACAACCACAGAGAAACGACAACAAAAAGGTTAAAGAAAGAAGAGAGAGAGCGCGGGGTCGTACTCAACAAGTCGTATCTCTATTCATCTCTCTTAAGGGGTCGTTCTCTCCCCTAATAGCCTCTCTTAAGGAGTCGTTTCCTCTACCGATTCCCCTTCTCAAGTCGTCGTCTCCTCTGTAGATTCTCAAGAAAGGGAATCGGCAGAGAAGACGACCCCTCAAGAAGGAAAATCAACGGACAGACAAAAGCAAAACGAACGACCATCCACACTTGTTGCATAACGACCCGTATCCTTCATCTCAGGTCAGCGTCCTTGTTGTCTTCTCTTCCTTCGAAATTCCTGAAGAGGATACGAAGGAAGGAGAGGAATCTGGAAATATTTTTTTTTTTTCGACGAATATGCATAGGCCTATCTTCCTCAGTGTATTCAGAGTAAGGCGAGATGTATTCATTTTATTCATTGCAATTAGTATTTTAAATATGCTTGTCATTCGAAGTCGTAATCAGCGTTGGCATTATCGATACTGTGTTTATCATTTTCATTATCATAATCCTCATTAAGATGATTGATAATGAACCTATGATTATTTTCATTAAAATCATCACTTCTCACTAAAAATAAAACATCACACATCTTTATTAAATATATACTAACGTTACCAGTATTATCATTATCTACATTATTAGTAATATCAACATAGATTAAATTAAATCTCTAAATTATCATCCAGCCAAGTATTATATTATTACTAACGATATGAATACTAGCACCTGTATGGATTAAATTCAATCTCTATTACAACTCCAATCTAATATCAATCGCCATCCACACCCATCCCGTTTTTTTTTTTTTAATATCCCCGAATCAAAAATAATCGCAAAAAAAAACACATTCACGAAATAAAAAATTCAAAATCGCTCGTAAATGACACTCGTCTGCGCAAAATATAAACTTCGAATAAATGCCATGACAGCGAGTCCATGAATCCGAAACGCCGGTCATGAATCTCAACGAAATGTCAAATATCGTGACATTTATCTCTCGCCATCTGTGCCGGATCCGACGCCGTTTCTCGCTGATGGCGGTGACAGGGAAAGCTAAATTAATCAACGAAGCTGGCGAATTTCGAGCTAAGTTACGAGCAAAGGCCTAAAAGGGGAGAGAGAGCAGCGAGAATAAATGTGAGAAGCAGCACTGAGAGTAACTGGGAAGAGAGAAAGAAAAGAAAGGGAGGGGGAGAAGAGAAAAAAAAGGATTTTGAGAAAAGGAAAGGGAGGGGAAAGAGAACGGATAGCAAGATACCGCGAGAGAAAAGAAAAAAAAAGCCCAAAAAAGACATAAAAGAAAAAGAGACCGGAGTAAGGGGACGAAGGAAAAGAAATAAAAAAGGGGAAAGGCAAAGACGCGTGGGAGAAGGGAAAACCGCTTTCTCAAGATCATTCTCCTGACGTAATCACTTTCCTCGTCGCTGATTGGCTGACCCAATCCGCAAAGGAACCAATCACGTGTCAGGATTAGGTTGTCAGGTTGTCAATTGGTCGACATTACTAAAACTTCTCATACACTGTTATTTGTATTTAACCTTTTTTCTATCTTTCGAAAATACAAATCCAAAAATAAACAAAGAATATTTCCAAGTATATAGAAAGATAAAATCCCACGACGGAGAGAAAAAAAAACTACGAAAAATTTTTTCTCACGAGATACTAAAAACAAGCGTTATCTGACACACTGACCCAGGATTCGACTTGATCGCATCATTAAAACTTTACACTGGATAAAGAACAAAAAAAAAAAAAAAAAAAAAAAAAAAAAGAATAAAAGGAAATTAAAAATAAAAAACATTGAGGACACCAAAGAAAATGGACACCATGCTGCTAAAATCTCCCTGACAAAAGGATTTTTTTTTTATTCGAACACGGATAAAGATTATCCGGGTCATCAGAATACTTCGCCCTTTGACCTGACATGACCCAGGGAAAGTGCTAAAGGCAGATCGACCGAAAGGCTGATTTCCTCATTACACTATCCCGAAACTTCGGAAGTGAAAGAGCAGTCAAGCCAATGGAAAAGAAAACGAAAAAAAAGCATTTAGTTTCATCCTGTGTTACAACTGCAATGGGAGAAAGGTAGATGAAGAGAGATGTGAAAAAGAAGATAACAAGACAGGCAAGGGAGAGAAGAGAGAAGAGAGGAGAGAAGAGAGAGAGAGAGAGAGAGAGAGAGGAGAGAGAGAGAGAGAGAGAGAGAGAGAGAGAGAGAGAGAGAGAGAGAGAGAGAGAGAACAAGGATTCTCTTCATGCTGATCACCAGTTTTCCTACACCAAAAAGACACACTTATACATACATCCATACAAACGTAGACACCCGCACACACACACGCGCGCGCGCACCCTCACACACATACAACACACACAACACACACGCGCGCGCGCGCACCCTCACACACACACATACACACACACACACACACACACACATAAATAAATACATACATAGACAGATATAGATATATAGATACACACACGTAAGTGTGTGCGTGTGTGTATTTATATATATATATATTATATATATATATATAATATATATATATATATATACATATATACATACATATATAAGTATACATATATATATATATATTATATATATATATATATATATATATATATATATATATATTATATATATATATATATATTATATATATATATATATATATATATATATATTTACCAGATATGTATCCATGGGTCGACAGACAGATAGAAAGATATCCCCTCATCTGTAGATCCGTCTGCCTGCCCGGCCGCCCTACCTGCCCCTAACGGCGTCGCCCGCCCTCGCGCGGTGGGCGGCCGGGCGGGCGGGCGCACAAAGCCCAGCGTCACTCCCCCGCATTCCTCCGCGCTGGGCAGTCGACCGGAGCCGCGATCCAGATCAGATAGCGAGCTTTATTGAATTTCTGATCTCACCTCGGGGCCGTTCCCACAAGACCCTTTCGGTTCACACTCACGCACCTGCACGCACGCACGCACGCGCGGTCTTTTCCGACGGGGTGGAATTCTCCGCTCGCCTTCCCTCGGGGGAAAGACTAATATTTTTCTTCCGTTCTTGGCACTTCGCGCACTGTTTTTAATTGTTCATGAGCATCGTGCGTTCTATACTATCAAACGATAGAGAAAAAAACAAGCAAAAGAAAAGAAAAGAGAAAAAAAGTCAATTCTAACTGCCGTTCCCCCTAACCCCATCCCCCACCCCCCCTCCAATTCCCCCCTCTCCAAAACCCTCAAAAAATTCATAGTCTCGGGATTTTCCCCGAGGAATAAAAACACCCTTCCTCTCTTGTCCTTGTTTGTTTTTGCACGTCCAAGCTCGTCCGAAGCCAGGAATTTGTTTCGGAAAAGCGCGGGAAATTTCCCCCCGGACGAATCCACACAAGAGCTAATCCAAAAACACAAAAGCTAATCTAAAACGCATAAAGAATATAATTTGCGCATCTGCTTCTATTTAACTCTGCGCATTTGCTTGTATTTAACTCAGCTTCTCCCTCTAACTAATGGAAAGTAAGTCAATATCATTACACTTTGATAAAAATAAGTCCATAATGTACATTAGTGTCCTGCAGACTCACGCTATGTATATATGAGCCTTGAGTGAGGGCGGGTAGGAGGGGGAGAGGCACAGGGAGAAGGGGGGTAGAGAAGTGGAAGAGGGAGAGGGAAAGGAGGGAGGAAGTGGAAAGGGGGAAGGAAGGGAGGAGGGATGGGAAGAAGAGAGGGAAAGGGGAGCCGAGGGGATCAAGGGAGAGACAAGGAGAGAAGTGGAAGGAGGGAGACGAGAGGAGAAAAAGAGAGTTGGGGGCGAATCAGAGAGAGAGATAGAAGTGGAAGAAACAAAAGAAAGAAGAGATAGAAAGAGAAAGCGGTGCCGAGGAGCGATATAGGGAGATACGAGAGGGGAAGGAAGAAGGCACAAAAGAAAAGGGAAGGGAGAAGCGAGTAGAGAATGGGAGGGAAAGGGAAGCCGAAGGGAGATTCAAAGAGAGACAGAGAAAATTGGAAGAAGGAAGGGGAGATAGCACAGGGGAGGAAAAGCGAAGATGCGATGCTGGGAGGGAGGGAGGGAGGGAGGGAGGGAGGAGAGAGAGAGAGAGAGAGAGAGAGAGAGAGAGAGAGAGAGAG
>NW_020870542.1:369913-374913 GCF_003789085.1 Penaeus vannamei | reverse complement strand
GATCACTATCAATACGAATATTCTCTTAATCAGACTGATAATCCTGGCCATTATTTCAACCCATAGACCTCTCCAGCTGTACCTCGCTCCCTACATATATCGCTATCAATCCAACCTTATCTCTCTGGGATCAATACGGCTACACTTATCTCGGTGTCCTGATCTATCTCTGCCATAAGGAGAATTCAGCATTATTAGCGTTAAGGTGCTGTCACACTAAAACTTTTTCCGTCATTTTTTTTTTTTACAATTTTCTGAAATTTTGTCCATTTTTGAGCGAATTGTCGATTTTCCAGTCAGACGATAATAATCGTTTCCGTCTGAAAACCTTTCCGTCAACTTTTTCAGCCAAGCATAGTCAAATCAAGAATTATATTCGAGAATGTTTGTATTCATGTTAAATAAAATTATCAAAAAATTGACGGAAAAAGTGCTATTGTGACAGCACCTTTTGCCGTCCTCCGCTGAGACACAAAGGACGACCCCATCAGCAGACCAGCGTTAGTCGTCCTCCGCTGAGACACAAAGGACGACCCCATCAGCAGACCAGCGTTAGTCGTCCTCCGCTGAGACACAAAGGACACCCCATCAGCAGACCAGCGTTAGTCGTCCTCCGCTGAGACACAAGACGACCCCATCAGCAGACCAGCGTTAGTCGTCCTCCGCTGAGACAATGGACGACCCCATCAGCAGACCAGCGTTAGTCGTCCTCCGCTGAGACACAAAGGACGACCCCATCAGCAGACCAGCGTTAGTCGTCCTCCGCTGAGACACAAAGGACGACCCCATCAGCAGACCAGCCAGTTAGTCCTCCGCTGAGACAAGGACGACCCATCAGCAGACCAGCGTTAGTCGTCCTCCGCTGAGACACAAAGGACGACCCCATCAGCAGACCAGCGTTAGTCGTCCTCCGCTGAGACGCAAAGGACGACCCCATCAGCAGACCAGCGTTAGTCGTCCTCCGCTGAGACGCAAAGGACCACCCCATCAGCAGACCAGCGTTAGTCGTCCTCCGCTGAGACACAAAGGACGACCCCATCAGCAGACCAGCGTTAGTCGTCCTCCGCTGAGACAAAGGACGACCCCATCAGCAGACCAGCGTTAGTCGTCTCCGCTGAGACACAAAGGACGACCCCATCAGCAGACCAGCCTTAGTCGTCCTCCGCTGAGACACAAAGGACGACCCCATCAGCAGACCAGCGTTAGTCGTCCTCCGCTGAGACACAAAGGAGACCCCATCTTAGTCGTCCTCCGCTGAGACACAAAGGACACCCCATCAGCAGACCAGCGTTAGTCGTCCTCCGCTGAGACACAAAGGACGACCCCATCAGCAGACCAGCGTTAGTCGTCCTCCGCTGAGACACAAAGGACGACCCCATCAGCAGACCAGCGTTAGTCGTCCTCCGCTGAGACACAAAGGACGACCCCATCAGCAGACCAGCGTTAGTCGTCCTCCGCTGAGACACAAAGGACGACCCCATCAGCAGACCAGCGTTAGTCGTCCTCCGCTCCATCAGCAGACCAAAAGACGACGACCCCATCCAGACCAGCCTTAGTCGTCCTCCGCTGAGACACAAAGGACGACCCCATCAGAGACCAGCCTTAGTCGTCCTCCGCTGAGACACAAAGGACGACCCATCAGCAGACCAGCGTTAGTCGTCCTCCGCTGAGACACAAAGGACCCCCATCAGCAGACCAGCGTTAGTCGTCCTCCGCTGAGACACAAAGGAGACCCCATCAGCAGACCAGCGTTAGTCGTCCTCCGCTGAGACACAAAGGACGACCCCATCAGCAGACCAGCCTTAGTCGTCCTCCGCTGAGACACAAAGGACGACCCCATCAGCAGACCAGCGTTAGTCGTCCTCCGCTGAGACACAAAAGGACACCCCATCAGCAGACCAGCGTTAGTCGTCCTCCGCTGAGACACAAAGGACGACCCATCAGCAGACCAGCCGTTAGTCGTCCTCCGCTGAGACACAAAGGACGACCCCATCAGCAGACCAGCGTTAGTCGTCCTCCGCTGAGACACAAAGGACGACCCCATCAGCAGACCAGCCTTAGTCGTCCTCCGCTGAGACACAAAGGACGACCCATCAGCAGACCAGCCTTAGTCGTCCTCCGCTGAGACACAAAGGACGACCCCATCAGCAGACCAGCGTAGTCGTCCTCCGCTGAGACACAAAGGGACCCCATCAGCAGACCAGCGTTAGTCGTCCTCCGCTGAGACGCAAAGGACGACCCCATCAGCAGACCAGCCTTAGTCGTCCTCCGCTGAGACACAAAGGGACGACCCCATCAGCAGACCAGCGTTAGTCGTCCTCCGCTTCAGCAGACCAGCCTTAGTCGTCCTCCGCTGAGACACAAAGGACGACCCCATCAGCAGACCAGCGTTAGTCGTCCTCCGCTGAGACACAAAAGGACGACCCCATCAGCAGACCAGCGTTAGTCGTCTCCGCTGAGACACAAAGGACGACCCCATCAGCAGACCAGCGTTAGTCGTCCTCCGCTGAGACGCAAAGGACGACCCCATCAGCAGACCAGCCTTAGTCGTCCTCCGCTGAGACACAAAGGACGACCCCATCAGCACCAGCCTTAGTCGCCTCCGCTGAGACACAAAGGACGTCAGCAGACCAGCGTTAGTCGTCCTCCGCTGAGACACAAAGGACGACCCCATCAGCAGACCAGCGTTAGTCGTCCTCCGCTGAGACGCAAAGACGACCCCATCAGCAGACCAGCTTAGTCGTCCTCCGCTGAGACACAAAGGACGACCCCATCAGCAGACCAGCGAGTCGTCCTCCGCTGAGACACAAAGGACGACCCCATCAGCACACCAGCGTTAGTCGTCCTCCGCTGAGACACAAAGGACGACCCCATCAGCAGACCAGCGTTAGTCGTCCTCCGCTGAGACACAAAGGACGACCCCATCAGCAGACCAGCGTAGTCGTCCTCCGCTGAGACACAAAGGACGACCCCATCAGCAGACCAGCGTTAGTCGTCCTCCGCTGAGACACAAAGGACGACCCCATCAGCAGACCAGCTTAGTCGTCCTCCGCTGAGAGACACAAAGGACGACCCCATCAGCAGACCAGCGTTAGTCGTCCTCCGCTGAGACACAAACGACGACCCCATCAGCAGACCAGCTTAGTCGTCCTCCGCTGAGACACAAAGGACGACCCCATCAGCAGACCAGCGTAGTCGTCCTCCGCTGAGACACAAAGGACGACCCCATCAGCAGACCAGCGTTAGTCGTCCTCCGCTGAGACACAAAGGACGACCCCATCAGCAGACCAGCGTTAGTCGTCCTCCGCTGAGACACAAAGGACGACCCCATCAGCAGACCAGCGTTAGTCGTCCTCCGCTGAGACGCAAAGGACGACCCCATCAGCAGACCAGCGTAGTCGTCCTCCGCTGAGACACAAAGGACGACCCCATCAGCAGACCAGCGTTAGTCGTCCTCCGCTGAGACGCAAAGGACGACCCCATCAGCAGACCAGCGTCAGTCGTCCTCCGCTGAGACACAAAGGACGACCCCATCAGCGTTAGTCGTCCTCCGCTGAGGACGCCCATCAGCAGACCAGCGTAGTCGTCCTCCGCTGCAAAGGACGACCCATCAGCAGACCAGCGTTAGTCGTCCTCCGCTGAGACGCAAAGGACGACCCCATCAGCAGACCAGCGAGCGACGCGAAAGACGTTATTTATTATCCCCGGCGGACATAATTAATTTAATTTTCTCTTTATATTATCTTTTATTATTATCATCGTCCATTGATTGATTTATCTACTTGTTTTATTATTTATTAATTCATTTCATCGTTAATTTTTATTATTATGATCGTCCGCTGGTTGTCTCATCCTTTCGTGATATTTTTCTAATTTAGTTACTCGTTCTCTTATCGCCCTTCTCCTTCCTCATTTCTTCACATCTTCATTCCTTCACCTTTCCTCCTCTTCCGCTCATACCCCTCCCCTTCTAAGTTGCTCCCCTTCCCCCTTTCCCATTCTCCCCTCCCTTTTCCCCCCTTCCCCCCTCTCCCACTCCCTCCCTCCATTTCTCCCCCTATTCCTCGGTTGCTCCCCCCACTTCCTCCCCTTCCACTCACCCCCTCTCCTTCTCTCCCTTCCCCATACTCCCAACTCCCCTCCCTTTCCATTCCTATGGTCTTAGCCCCCCCCCTCCCTCTCCCTCTCCCTCCCCTCCCCGGACCTCTTCCTCCTACCCCCCCCTATAACCTTTTCGATCATTACCCTTTTCAGCATTTTTTTCTTTGTTTAAATATTTTTTCTAACCCTTTCTCCTCCCTTTTCGATCGATTTCCAGTCCCCAGCGGAATCGACCTGCCTGGAAGTCAATAACACCCCCCCCCCCCACTCGGCACTCTCTCGTAGATTATTGCTTTTATCTACTTCAAAACTGCCTTATCTACATCTACGCACTTTAAGGGAAATAAATTGATTATCCAATACAAAGGATAGGATGAGAGTTCTTAATCTTTTACCTTTGGCGTCTTAAGAAGGAGAGAGAGAGAGGAGAGCGAAGGAGGAGGACGGAGAGGAGGGGAAAAAATGGCGTAGATGGAAATAGAGAAGGAAGGGAGAAAGATGAGAAAAGGGAGAAGAGAGAAATAAAGAAGAACGAGGAATAAGAAGAAATCTTGCGAAGGAGGAGAAGGAGATAGGAAGAGCACTAGCAGAAGAGGAACATGAGGAAAAATAAGAGACAAGAAGAAAGAAAAACAGAAGAGAATGGCGGAGAGAGGAGAAGAAACCAACGCAGGAGAAGAATGTAAAAACGAAGACTGGACAAAAGGATGAAAAAGGAGATGGACGGAAAGAGGGAGAGGAACTTGCGAAGAAAGAATACGAAGAGAAAAACTAGAAAAAAGAGGAGACAGACACACGAAGAAAGAGGGTGCAGAGAAGCCAGCGAAGAGGCTGAAGATTCGCCGTTTTTCGCGAACTCCTTCCGCTTTCAAGATCATTTGCAGACGACCCGCTAAATC
>NW_020870542.1:344913-347413 GCF_003789085.1 Penaeus vannamei | reverse complement strand
GGATCTATTCACACTTGAAGAATTACATTAAATTCACACCTTTCCAAGTACACTGGTCCGTCAAATATAACTCCATGGCGAAGGTAAGGGCAGATATAGGAATGCAATTATTTTCCAAAAATCCTGGATCCGGATCTCCACAAAAAATTTAATGGAATCAAGTTAGGCTAAGACACGCCTCTGGTACAAAAGAAAAAAAAAAAAAAAAAAAAAAAAAAAAAAAAAAAAAAAAAAAAATATATATAAGTAATATATATATATATTATATACTATAATATATATATAATATATATATATATGTATGCATATTATATGTACATATATATACACTATTCATTCATAACTTTTTGAGTTATCCTGCTAACCACGAACAAAAAAACACTAACCAACCAACGCGACCCCTTGGCGGAGGTAATAACAGGAAAGAGGAATATGTTTATATTAGCCCTGTTACTACTAATTGATTTACAATAAATTCAATCGCTAAAAACCTTGGGCGCAAGCGGGTACATCCAAAACTCAAATGTTATAAAATAGTGATACAGATAGATTTGATAAAAATGATTGAATGGTGATGGATATAGTATATAGATGGGTTAGGATAAGAAAGAAGGATAAAATCATGAAAAACACACGTATACATATATCTATCTCTCTATCTCTATATCTTATCTATCTATCTGTATATATACAACACAAGTGTAATATGTATATAGTATATATATATATATATATATATATATATATATATATATATATATATATAAGTATATATATATAATATATAACAATATATACATATACATAATACATATACATGCTGTGGTGTGTATGCGTGTGTGTGTTGTATGTAATACACATATCGCGATAAGAATACTGACAATCGACAACAAGAATCAATGTTTATAACGTTAATATCACCCTTAAGTGCCGAACTATCCCGATATATCATCTTAAATAACATTTAGTGAATACTGAAGGTTGAAAAAAATCTTCCTCCTCTTGCCCATCTATTTTTCTCCATATCTATTCCATTCTTATTTATAACTTGCCCTTTCCTTTTGAAAACTTCTCTGGGCGCGAATGAGAAAAAGTTGGCAAGGAATAATTGGCAAAAAAAAGAGAAAGAAGAGAGAGAGAGAGAGGAGAGAGAGAGAAGAGAGAGAAGAGAGAGAGAGAGAGGAGAGAGAGAGAGAGAGAGAGAGAGAGAGAGAGAGAGAGAGAGAGAGAGAGAGAAAGAAACAGGACCAATGCACACACAGATGGAATAGATAGAAAGACACTATCGAGGAAGAGAGACAGGACAGAGACAGGGGAGGAGAGAGAGAGAGGAGAGAGAGAGAGGAGAGAGAAGAGAGAAAGAGAGAGAAGAAAAAGAGGAGAGAAAGAGAGAGAGAGAGAAGAGAGAGAGAGAGAAGAGAGAGAGAGCAAAGAGCAGTTACAGACGACTGACAGAAAGAGACGGAGAGAGAGACAGAGGCAGAGAGAAACAGAGAGACAGAGACAGACACAGACGGATAGCCAGACAGACAGACAGACAGACAAAAAGCTCGGAAAAAAAAGGGAAAACAAGTTAGGTTTTCCAACTTGCCCCAAAATATTGACGGAGCATCCGGTGCGATGAGGTTTAATGTTGTGGCAGCAATTGCAACTCGTATCTCTCTCTTTCTCTTCTTTCGCTCTCTCTCTAATCTCTCTGTTTACTCTTTCTTTCTTCTCTGCTCTGTTGTTTCTGTTCTCTTTCTCTCCTCCTCTCTCTGCTGTTTCTGTTTCCCTTTCTCTCTGTCTGTTCTGTCTGTATTGTCTGTCTCTCTTTAAATCTAATATTAATCTACTCCAGACATTTTATGTATTATTGCGTTTGATGATCTGTGGTTTGGAAAGTTTTGTGGTGACCTATATTCTATATCTAGTAATCTAATCTACCTATCTTCCATCTATATCTATATCTATCTATCTACCTATCTATCTATCTATATATATATGTTCCAAACCACACACCCCATAATATTTGTGTGTGTGTGTGTGTATAAGTATATGTATATGAATATTTGTATATATGTATATGTATAAAGTATAAGTATATGCATGTATATATATATATATATATATATATATATATATATATATATATATATATATATTATATATATTACACACACACACACACACACACACACACACACACGCATATATATATATATATATATATATATATATATATAATATATATATATATATTATATATATATATATACATACATATAATATACATATATATATATAATACATACATATAAATATATATATATATATAAATAATATATATATATAATATATATATATATATATTATATACATACATACATATATATATATATATATATATATATATATACTATATATATATATATATATATATAATGTATATATAATATATATATATTATTATATATAATATAATATATATAATATAGAGAGAGAGAGAGAGAGAGAGGGA
>NW_020870542.1:334913-337413 GCF_003789085.1 Penaeus vannamei | reverse complement strand
TTACAATAGGATGGAGAAAGTTGCGAAAAAAACGCTGAACTTCTGCCAATATTAATATAATTGTAATAAATTATAACCACCGTACTGACTAAAGTTTTGCAGGATAAGAGTAGTTGCCGAAAAACTGAATTCCGTATGCCGAATAACTGAAAAGAAAAATTACCGGAAAACAATTACAGACCCCGATTAAGAGAATTTACCGGAAAACAGAATTACAGACCCCAAATAAGAGAATTTACCGGAAAACTGAATCGCAGACGACGGAATTGAACCTGTACAAAATTCCAACTCTGTTCCCTATACTGCAACCAGACGAAGGACGACAGACCGCCCTGAACAAAAATAAATTGTTATTCCCGTTTGACTTGAGCCGAGATGCACCTTCTATTTCTTCCAACTGCCTTATCGCCAAGAGAGCTTAGATAACAACGATAAAGGATTTGATAAGCCTTATCCGGTGTAAACATAACGGACTCTGCTATGAGGTGGAGGATATAGAGGGGGGAGGGAAGGGGAGGGGGGGAGGAGTAGGAAGAGAGGGGGAGAGGGGATGGGAGGGGAAAGAGATGGGTGGAGGGGGGAGGGGAGGGAGGAGGAAGAGAGGAGAGGGTGGAGGGGGAGGGGTGGGGATGGGGAGGGGAGGGGAGGAGGAGAAGAGAGGGGGAGAGGTGAGGAGGAGGAAGGAGAGCGGGAGAAGGGCAAGAAGGATGAAGGAGAAGAGATGAGATGAGGAGGAAGAAAGGGGTCGAGAGAGGAAGAAGAGAGGGAGAAGGGCAAGAAGAAAAGGAGAAGAGAAGACGAAAAGAGACAGGGAAGTGACGTTTTCTCTCTTTTCTTTTTTGGATAAGAAAGAAGAGAAAGAAATAACAATAAATATGTAAAACTGCGAAGCATGGATGTGACCAGAATAACCTCAAACGCACTCCTGACCTTTAGTTATTATCTTTTAAAATAATCTTCATATATTACAGCAGCCAGTGATTACACTAACTGATAACTTAGAGACTTAAAATAATGCCATGCTTTCTAAACGTAATCTCACACTATCATGATAAAAAAATATAATGTTCTTAGAATGCACACGTCTCGTTCAAAGAATACATAAATCAATAAAACAGAATGAAAAAGAAAGTAAAAAAAAAAAAAAAAGTAGCCTCTTGGGTATGAATTAGTGCACGTAACCTCACATGTTTTTTTTTTAATAATACTTTTGATGTACTGAAATTGTTTTATTTTCGATATCTTCGCCTGGCTCTCCAAAAGTAGGTAGTCTCACCGTTCACCAGCGAGAACATAAAAAGACATCAATAACAGCGTGAAAGTATGTCTTAGTTTTCGTATATCAGTCCTTGCAAAGTTTAAAATGCAACTGCATTTTTTCCCATAAAAAATGTAACAAAAATGTATTTTATGTAACTATATTTTACATAAAAAAATGTAACAAAAATGTACTTTATGTAACTATATTTTACATAAAAAATGTTACAAACATGTACTTTATGTAACTATATTTCCCATAAAAAATGTAACACAAATTTACTTTATGTAACTATATTTCCCATAAAAAATGTAACAAAAATGTACTTTATGTAACTATATTTCCCATAAAAATGTAACAAAAATGTACTTTATGTAACTATATTTCCCATAAAAAAATGTTACAAAAATGTACTTTATGTAACTATATTTCCCATAAAAATGTAACACAAATGTACTTTATGTAACTATATTTCCCATAAAAAATGTAACAAAAATGTACTTTATGTAACTTTATTTCCCATAAAAAATGTAACAAAAATGTACTTTAAGTAACTATATTTCCCATAAAAAATTTAACAAAAATGTACTTTATGTAACTATATTTCCCATAAAAATGTAACACAAATGTACTTTATGTAACTATATTTCCCATAAAAAAATGTTACAAACATGTACTTTATGTAACTATATTTCCCATAAAAAATGTAACACAAATGTACTTTATGTAACTATATTCCCCATAAAAAATGTAACAAAAATGTACTAAAATGTAACTATATTTCCAATAAAAGATGTAACAAAAATTTACTTTATGTAACTATATTTCCCATAAAAAAAATTAACAAAAATGTACTTTATGTAACTATATTTCCCATAAAAAATGTTACAAAAATGTACTTCATGTAACTATATTCCCCATAAAAATGCAACAAAAATTTACTTTATGTAACTATATTTCCCATAAAAATGTTATAAAATTTACTTTACTAAGAGCAAGATACTTTTTGTTGCTGTTTCCATCAATTTAACTGGATTGTAATCCTCATATTCACGTCTTACAACTCATGATTCATCTATCTATCATCATTGTTAATCATTATCATCATCATAATCATCATTGATTATCATTATTACTATTATTATTATTGTTATGTTTTTTTTTTATTATCATTATCATAATCATCATTGATTATCATTATTACTATTATTATTATTGTTAAATGTTTTTTTTTCATTATCA
>NW_020870542.1:319913-322413 GCF_003789085.1 Penaeus vannamei | reverse complement strand
CCCTCCCTCCCTTTTCGTTCGTATTTTTCCATTTTTCCCTCGTAGACCCCCGTTCGTTCGCGAATTGCCCGCCCCATCCCTCACGGTTACCGCCCCCCGATCCCGACAGGCGACACTTCATCTCCTCACTTACCATGAAATCCCTCGGCCACGTCTTCTGTCAGCGTTAACGAACAGTGGAATTCATGTCTATTATGATCCATGTCACATGACACCTCCCCCCTCCCCTTCCTTGCCCCTCCTCCCCTCCCCTGCCTGTCCCCCCCTCCCCCTCCCCTCCCTGCCCTCTCCCTCTCCCACCTCCCCCTCCCCGCCCTTCTCTCCCTCCCAAGAAGAAATATATACATACTCATTTAAAGCTATGTACGACGAAACACACGTACGTGGTCGGGCGTATATGTACGCATACAGGCACACTCTAAACGATGCCAATACGCAACCACGTTCACCTAAGCACGCTCACATATACACACATGCTCACCCAAACACACACACACACACACACACACACACTAACTCACACATAATATCACACACGCAAGAACACACACATACACAAAAAATACACGAAGGCGATTTTGCTGTAATGTTCTTTCCCTCTTTGTTATATTTACAATTTGTACAGCATGAATCCTGCACACATAGACACACATACACCTACAACAACACACTACACCCACACACACACACACAGTCCATCACCACTAACACACATACTTCCATCACGCACACAGTACACACACATACTTCCATCACACACACAGTACACACACACATTCCATCAGACACACACACCCACAGATCTACATACCTACACACAAACACCCACACCCACCCACACACATACAATCCATCACCACTAACACACACACGTCCATCACACACACACACACACACACAGATCTACACACCTACACACAAACACCCACACCCACCCACACATACAATCCATCACAACTAACACACACACAGACTACACACCTACACACAAACACCCACACCCACCCACCCACACACAGTCCATCACCACTAACACACAAACGTCGGAGACACCCACACACACACAACATATCCACCCCCAACACACACACACACACCACACATCCATCCCCACACACACACACACACAAACAAACACACCACCCCACCCACCCACCCACAGTCCATCACCACTAACACACACACGTCGATGACACCCCACACCCACACACACACACCCCAAACACACACACCACACCCACCCTAACACACACACCACACACATCCACCCCAACACACACCCACATCCACCCCCAACACACACACCACATCCACCCCCAACACACACATCCACCCCAACACACACAAACACCACACCCACCCACACACATCCACCCCAACACACCCACACAAACAAACACCCACACCCACCCACCCACCCACCACACACAGTCCATCACCACTAACGCACAGCCACGGAGCGCCGGCATCTCATATTCAGCAGCGAGACAGCGAGAAATGGAGACGGATTGTTAAGACGGCCATAAGCCATCTCGAACCCGGGAGAAAACTTTGGGAAATTCTTGCGTCGATCTGCGGTTCGCTGCCGGATTACGTCTTCGTCTGTTTGTTTCACTGTTTGTTTTGGTTGTGGGACGAGTTGCGTGGCTGTTCGAAGAGGTTGTTTCGGGGTTGTGGACGGCGGAGGGGCATGTTGACGAGTATGGAGGGAGGTTATTCTTTACGATATCTTTTATCTGATTATTAGAATAGAGAAAATTATCTTAAAATGCATTCTTGTGTTCTTACGTACACGCCCACTCTCGCTTCTTTCTTCTCTTCTCTCTCTTCTCTCTTCTCTTCTTTCTTTTCTCTTTCTCTCTCTCTCTCTCTCTCTCTCTTCTCTTCTCCCTCCTTCCCCATTCTATTCCTCCTCCCTTCTCCTCCCCCTTCCCCGATGGAACTCAGCAAGAAAAAAACAAACAAACAAACAAACAAACAACCGCAAAACCGTAAATGAACACCCATTTGGTGCCTGTTCAAAAGGTGTTCAGCTGAGAGTGAGTTTTCCTCCGTGCAAACGTCTCCTGGATGCTTTGAAACTGGCGAAGGGGCGGAGTCTGAATGCGGGAGAGAGAGAGAGAGAGAGGAGGAAAGAATAGGAATGGGAGGGAAGAGATACATAGAGATGCGGCCACAGAGAGAGAGAGAGAGAGAGAGAGAGAAGAGAGAGAGAGAGAGAGAGACCTCGAACTAGAAAGCACTAGTGACAGACAGAAATGGATAGATATATAGACTGATAGAGAGAGAGAGAGAGAGAGAGAGAGAGAGAGAGAGAGAGAGAGAGAGAGAGAGAGCGAGAGAGAGAGGCACTAAGCGCAAACCTCTGTCAAGGCCCAGAAATCCAGTCACAAAATACATAAGTCTACCACAAAATTCATTGCTGAGCACACCCATTTTCTATGATGAATCGCACCGATGAGGAATCCTTTACCCAGATCCGAAATCCGAGCGCGGATCC
>NW_020870542.1:304913-314913 GCF_003789085.1 Penaeus vannamei | reverse complement strand
TTTGCATTTTTCTTATTATTATACATTCGTTTTTCCGTCTTCTTTACTTCGGTTCACTTGTTTTCTTTGTTTTGTTTTTCTTCTTATCCACACGTTTTCCCTTCTCTTCTTCTGCTCATCCATTTCCTTCTTTGTTTTATGTTTTTTTTTCTTTTCATTCATACGTTTTCCTTTTCTTCTTCCTTTCACTGTTTAACTTTCATAATTTACTTTCGTCATTGTGAATAACTAGTAAAGCCAGGCATCCTGTACAAAAGTTTATTTTCATGAATGAATACTCTGTCTCTCTATCCCTCCCTCCCTCTTTCTCTCTCTCTCTGGGTTTCTCCCTCCCTCCCTCCTTCTCTTTCTGTCTTCTCCCCCTCCCTCCCTCTTTCTCTCTCCCTCCTCCCTCTTTCTCTCTCTCCTCTCTCCCTTCCTCACTCTTTCTTTCTCTCTATCTCTCTCCCTCTTTCTTTCTCTCTGTCTCTCTCCTCTTCTTTTTCTCTCTCTGGCCTTGCCCAACACCCCTTTCAGTCGAGAACTAACGGTACTTTTAATCCCAGAGTTGATTCCCTACCGCTGGTTCTCCGGCAAAAGCGAACCGAGCACATTCAGTAAATAAAAAGTCCGCTCGAGGTAAATTGAATGTGAAGTTGGGCAACATCCGGGGCTCCAGTCTGGTCGGTTTTATTATATACACAGTTCAGTCCTTTCTCCTCTCTCTGTCTGTGTTCCTCTCTTTCTATCTCTCTCTTTCTCCCTCCCTCCCTTTCTGTCGATCTCTGTCTCCCTCTCTCTCTTTCTCTCCTTTTCTCTCTCTGCCTCCGTCTTTCTCTACTTCTCTCTCTCTGCCTCCGTCTTTGTCTCCTTCTCTCTCTCTTCCTCCATCTTTCTCTTTCTCTCCTTCTCTGCCTCCCCTATTCTCTTTCTCCCTGCCCCCCTCTCACCAAATCTGTAATCAACGACTTTCTTCTTGTGTTTATCCCCTTACCTGTCACCCCCCCCTCCCCCTCCCTGTCTGTCCGCCATTGGTTGACCCCCACCCCACCCCACCCTTCCCCCTGCCCACCCCTCCCCACCCCCCAACGTCGTCTGTCGCAGTTCAAGAGGCAGAGAAAAAAAGGGCGTTTATCGAGGCTCCTCCAATCTGCCACGCGTGTTGTCCACGTCGGTGCAGGACGAGTCGCTTCAGATAATGTTTTCCTTCAAGATAATGTTTCCCCTTCGGATAACGTCTTCCCCGGGCCCTGTGACCTGACAGGGGAGCGGGGCGACGTGACCCAGTGCGGAGGAGCTTGACTTGACATTCTGACAAGATGAGGGAGGAGAGACGAGGAGGCGGGGTGAGGGTGGGCGGGATCCTATCTTGTCCTGTAGGATGTGAATGGGATCGAATGACATGTTGTTATTCCCCCTTTCCTTTTCCATCCCTTCCTCTAGCGCCACACACACATATATACATACATACATAAATACATACATACATATATATATATATATATATATATATATATATATATATTATATTATATAGAGAGAGAGAGAGAGAGAGAGAGAGAGAGAGAGAGAGAGACACACACACACACACACACACACACACACACACACACACATACACACACACACACACACACACACACATATATATATATATATACATATATGTATATGTATATATTATATATATAATATATATATATATATATATATATACATGTATATATATATATATATATATATATATATATATATATACATATGTATGTGTATTGATATATATATATATATATATAATATATATATATACATATGTATATATATATATATATATATATAATATATGTATATATATGTATATATATGTAATATATATAATATGTATTGTATGTGTGTATATATATATATATATATATATATATATATATATATATATATATATATATATAATTTATATATATCTATACATACACACATATATGTATATATATGTTTATATAAATCTCTACATACACACATATGTTGTATACATGTATGTATATGTATATATATATATCATACATACATACATATATATGTATATAAAGAGAGAGATAGACAGATATAGATAGATAGATAGGCACACACACATATATGCATATATATATATATATATATATATATATATATATATATATATATATATATATATGCATATATACACATATATATGCATACATACATTTGTGTATATAAATACACATGTATTTATATATCTATATTATATATATATATATATATATATATATATATATATATATATATATATGTATATATATATATATATATATTATATGTATATATGTATATATATATGTATATATATATATATGTATTATATATATATAATATATATATATGTATGTATGTATATATGGTAGAAAAACCCACAATGCACAAACTAGATTTATTGAGGAAAGTGAGACAACAGTTTCGGAATCGTCCTCGATTCCATCTTCAGACCCGAAGATGGAATCGAGGACGATTCCGAAACTGTTGTCTCACTTTCATCAATAAATCTAGTTTGTGCATTGTGGGTTTTTCTACCATAGTATCAACACGGTATTGTGTTTTTCTATTCATGTATATATATATATATATATATATATATATATATATATATATATATATATATATATGTGTTGTGTGTGTGTGTGTGTGTGTGTGTGTGTGTGTGTGTGTGTATAGAATGTATGTATCAATGCATGCAAACACTCAAACACACACATGTACAAACACATCTACAAACATGACAAAGGAAGAAAGGAAAAAAGGAAGGTCCGACCACTGAAAGCCAACCAAGGACGGAGATGATTGCGAGTGACTTGATAATCACACAGACAAAGAACATGAGAGTGATTAGTCGACACTGATTGGCCACTCCTTGGTGACCAGCCCCCCCTCCCCCCCTCCCCGCTTTCTTCATCGTCCTCCCCTTCTCTCATCGAGCAATTAAAGAAATAAAGAGAATGCTGCTGATGATGATAATACAAATAAAAACAATTATAATGGCGATAATAAAAATATGATTGAATATGATAATGATAATGATGATAACATGATAATACAATTCAATGATAAAAGTGATCGTAAGAATAATATTTATCATCACTGCTGTAATGTTAAGGGGAACTATGAAAAAAAAAAGATAACATAACATTATAACGATATAATGGTAATTACAGTGAAATCAATAACGATAATGATGGTAATAACAATGATAATGATAAAAATAATGACGATAATAAATAATTATAATAACAAGAACAACAATGATAATAATGATATTAAACACAATGATAATGATAATAATAATAACAATAACATGAATAGCAATTATATTAATAACGATAATGAAAATAATAATGATGATAGTAATAATAATGATAATAATGACCACATACTATTAAAGTCGAAGTTACACGTACGGCAGCCGTATCCAAATTTTCACGGTTAGTTTATGCGCTAATAAACGCCATTTCCAGTAATACGTATGAACCGAACTGAACCTATCCTTATTGAGAGTGGTATCGCCTCGTGTCAAGCCTCCGCCACCTGGTTTGTTTCACCACGCATGCGCAGGACACCAATCGGAGGCTTTACTGCCGTACCCGTAGTCAATTCCTAATAATAACTACTAGGATTTAAGGATCACAGACTTATTAGCCGTAACGTTAATTAATTTCTGAAGTTTCAACCTGCAACAATCAATAAATAAAGGAAGTCTCACTGCAACCCATTCCAAATAAATGTTAAATGAAATATGAAGCAAACGTGAAAAGAACTAAGAAATCTAATCATATCATCCACTAAGTAAATGCAGTTTTATACAGATTTTTTTCCACAATATAACAAAACATATTTGTCAAAGGAAACTATTTATATTCAAAACATTTAACCCTTATACAAGACCAGAGAAATATCATACAAAAGTATGACTTATTCCACATTACATTTGACAAAAGTAGAACATTAACCTAATCTACAAAAATATGACTTATTTAAACATTAAATCTGGCAAAAAATAGAACATTAACCTAATCTACAATAACCATGTATTTTAAATAATACCGTAACTGATAAATTCCTTAATCACATAATATCGCATAACTAGAAATATATATAACAAAAGAAAGAAATATATGAAATATGAAATAGAACAAATACTTCGTCACAAACAAATAAATAAACAATATTAACAATAATGATCATAATAATAAAGTATTATTAATAAAGATATTAATCACAATAATAATGATCATAATAATAAGGAAGTCCAAATATTCTCGGAAGGTCCCATGTAAACATTCGCCGATACACATAACTTTGCTCGTATTTTACGTATTATAGCATAATTCATATTCCATATCCAATTTAGTGCTACGTGGGAATCTAATCTTAAATATACATACCACAAAATAGGCGTTTACCCCTAAAAGCTTCACAAAATCTTGGAACTTTATTTTCCTAATCTATGACGAACACCTTCACTTCCCGCCTGCTCGCCACGAGAGACAACACGCTCACAAACAAAAGAAATATGAGATGCGTAAAAAAAGCAAAAAAAATAAAAATATTTTTTTAGTTCTGAAATTATTGCATATAGAGCAACATTAATATTCATGATGAACAATAATGGTTAGCATGTTAATGATATAATGAAGATGATAATATAATAATAATGATGAGAGAGACAACGACAGTAATGATAATAATGATAATGGTAACAAGGATCATAATAGCAATTATTATCATCATGATTATCATTATAATCTTTATTATTATCAATATGATTTTTTGTTATCTTTATTATAACGATAAAAATGATAATATTGAAGATGATACTACTAACAATGGCTGAAAACAAGTAGTCAGCAAAGCGTTGTGTGTTCAGTGTGAATGTTTGTTTGTGTGTGTGTTAATTGGACGCGTATTTTTGTTAGTGTGTGTGTGAGCTTATGTGTGCGTGTGTCTGTATGAATGTGTATTTATTTGTCTGAGTGGATTTTTTTCAATATCGTGTTTTTGAATCTGGAATCCGTTATCATTTTTTTTTTCCAAATTCAGGTACACTGCAGATGTGTAGTGATTCTTATTAACGCTATTTGCGCATACAGCCATTAATTCTGGAAGGTAGAGAGTACATTAGGGAAATTAGGGGGATAAAAGAAACGGGAATCAAATAAATAGAAGGCAATTTTACGGGAAAAAGGCTGACATTGAAAGTCTACGGACCTAAACGCCATTTTTGAAAACGTCTACGCAAAAAGTCTACGGGGACAAGCGCCAACTTTCGGTAAAATCTACAGCATTTTTTTTTACACATCTAGAATATTGAATGACGCTTTTCCTCGCAATTCTCCCATTCGCGTTGTATTTGTGTAATCACCGGTACCTCGCCTCAACAAAATTCTTCAAGATTTCATTTCCAGATGTTCTCCACGTAATCACAGTCCTTAAAGAAGAAGAAGAAGAAAAAAAAAAGAGGTATGGAGTGGATAGAGTCTTCACATTTTCCTTAATTACTGCCGGTCATCGACTTCCACAGAACGATATTGTTGGTCTCTCAAAACCCAGGATTCCTCGATGACGACTCTCTTTGTGGTGTTTCATTTTCTTTTCTTTTTCTTCAGCTGCTCCTCCAGGAAAACCTACCCCACCCCCCCATCACTCGGCCAATCTTCTGATAATAATAAAACTATTGCTTCTACTGCTGTTCCTACTACTACTACTACTGATAGTAATGATAATGATAATAATTATTGGTATTATCATTATCATTATTTTCATTAGCAATACTTTTACTAATATTATCATTTTCATAATGATTATCATCTTCAAAATTATGATCATTAACTACTATTATCAGCATTGTTGTTATTATCATTATTGTTACTATTATTATTATGATCATTATTATCATTGTTTTTTATCATCATTATTATCATTGTTTTTTATCATCATCACTATCTCATTAGTATTATCATTAGTATCACTATCATTACCATCATTAGCATTGCTACCATCATCGTCATTAGTAGTATTAGTAGTATCGTTATTATCATCGATAATCATTATCATTATTATAATCATTTTTATTATAACTACTACAATTATTAACATTATCATCATCGCAAATTTTACAACTGTTATTGCTGTTATTCCAAATATACTTTGTTTGTTGCGTGTCTCTGCTATTGTATAATACAATATAACACTTGCCATTCTCTTACTTTTTAGAAACCAATATTCTTTAGTTTCCCATTCAGAGACAAGGTTTTCTTTCATTTACTTTGAGAAAACGGTTCTGCGAATTGCGTGCTTGAAGGGGGACTACAAATCTACAAAATACTGGTGAAAAGCGCTTGAAATATTACAAATTTCTTTGGTAATTTTGTATTGATAGCATATATAGTTTATGAGCTGACTATTGATAACAAAATGTATGTAAATGTTTTACAAGATGATGATAATGATCTAGATGTTGATTTACTTCGCCGACTCGTAACTTGAATCTCCAAATTATTTTAGCTTTTGATTCCGGTTTAAAAGTGAAATTTACACTACCTTTTCAATCTTTTCAGCTGATTATAAACTATACTAAAAATGTTTCTCGGGTAATTTTATGGAATAGTCCCGCCTACCGGATCGTGATAATTTTGGTATCGGTGGATTCCTCTCACTCTCTACTTTCCAAATAAATAATTATTTCGCGAAAACACCACAAACCCCTACTATTTTGGCCCCGATAGCAGGGCATAAAAATCAGACACACACACACACACACACACACACACACACACACACACACACACACACACACACACACACACACACAGACGCACACACACACACACACACAACACACACACACACACACACACACACACACACACACACACACACACACACACACACACACACACACACACACACACATATATATATATATATATATATATATATATATATATATATATATATATATATATATATATATACATGCACGTGTTCTCTTTTCATTTCCC
Organism: Penaeus vannamei; assembly: GCF_003789085.1. Classification (NCBI taxonomy): domain Eukaryota; kingdom Metazoa; phylum Arthropoda; class Malacostraca; order Decapoda; family Penaeidae; genus Penaeus; species Penaeus vannamei. The sequence goes on along the minus strand of NW_020870542.1, from coordinate 307,867 downwards.
ATTGGTTATGGGGATACGTAATGTAGTATAAGTCTATGTCTATGATTACGATATGATTCTAAGAAATATCTCTAACGGTTCGGCAACATAGGAAAACGAACACTTTTACTTGATCGTCCTACTCTAGCAACAGAAATATGATATTGAAAATCTAAACTACTACCTTAGAAAACAATATAGAGTTTAAGCTTTAATACTGATATGCTTTCATATTAATAGGGTCATGGCTAAGAAGAGCGAGGTTCAGGTTTATCTTCCGTATGTGTGCGCCTTTATGCGATATGTCATGTAAGGCGATAATAGTTACTGTGTTTCTTATATCGTTTATGCTTTAATCTTGGGCAATATTCAGGCCTCCAAAAGTGTTCCATGACGAATGATATACGGGTAAGTATCCCGTGTTTTACTTACAGAATGTGTTCGAATGGTTAAAAGAATATTACGAAAATTTATATTAGGTTCTACATAATCATTTTACTTATTATTGTATAATTGAATATGCAGACGTAAACTTATATATCCTTTTAAATGTAGTTAATCCGTACAATACAGTGGCTGATTCTGGGTATATTATACATATTTAAACTCCCTGGTACCTTTTCATGCTTTCCCCTGCTATCGGGGCGGCCAAGATTAATGGGGGGGGGGTTGCGTAATATTTTTTATATATTTGGATAGTAGAGAGTAAAAGTAATCCATCGACACCAAAATCGTCGTGACCTGTTAGGCGGAACTATTCTGTAAAATTACCGTTTCCCGTTGATCTACTACTGTTTTTAATTATCTGTTATCATGATATTTGTGGATGGTATTCCAATATTCTCTGTCTCTCTCTCTCTTTTTTTTTTTTTTTTTTTTAGTATACTAGGTCGTAAATAATGTCTGAAATGAACTCTGTTTTCAACGTGTCAGAGTGGATATTTGTTTGCGTTCATTGATCAAAAGAACGTTTGTCTGAATAAACTTTAAAATTTCCTGAGGCACCATTGCTAGTTGTAATATATATCACTTATTTCTACAGTAAAGTTATCCCTAACATGATATCATAATCACCGTTTAGACGACTAAGCAATAATCTTCTTATTAATTATATTACAGCTTTTGGCATCCTCTTTCCCCTTGCAGCCGGGGCGAAAAAACAACACGGCGGTTTCTGGTCGGTCCTGTTTTCCATCCCACTCTGTGAAGGGATCCCCAGATAGATAGGGCTAGTGTGACCGCCCCCTTTAGATGCTTGAACGATAATTTATACAATTTATCCAACTGAACAAATCCAAAATATTTAGAAACTACTATTATCCCTTGATATAAAATATCACAACAATAGCAAACATTTACAGTACAGAAATGTCATTAGATTCATCAGTTGATAAGCTATGACCATTATTACCTATATATCAGACCAGATCTAGTTCAAAATGAGTGCACAGTTTTGAAAGCGCAAGTGTCTGATATAATATATTTATTAGAGGGAATGTAGGTTTATGTTTTACTGCTACACACACACACATGTATATATATATGTATATCTATATTGTAACTAGTGGGGAAAGGGCATTTTTTTCACCACCTCCTGGGCCTCAAAGTGATGTCTGATATAAAAGAAGTTTACGAACATGAAAAAGTAAAAGATTTAGATATATAATTTCGAATAACTTTGCCTCCCCCCCCTCCTGTGACGAGGAGGGATAACGAACATATTCATATCTCGGCATCTCACTAGATAGCGCCTACATTACAGATTTCAGGGTTGCCCCCGACAGGTACTGGCAGTAACTCCCCCCCCCCCCCCCTCAACCTGCATCATATGAATCGTATATATTATATAGTTAATTTTCCTAAATCTGTAACACCGGTATCTGGTATCTTTGATGTCCTCCCTTGCTATCGGGGCCAGGATTGTGGGGTATCCATTGGAAGCCTTATCTTGGAATTCATGTAGGACAAGAAAACACACGAATATGTCGAATCATTTAGCTAAAAGGCTTTCGGTATATTCGTGTGTTTTCTTGTCCTTCCCTTCTTTATCTCCGTAATCTTTACCTGCAAGTATTCGAAACAATTACTTTCGTTTGTGATGTAGGAAGAAGTATATTGCGTTAAAGAGAATCCGAATTCTAAAGTAATTTAGTCTAAAGTAGAATAAATAATTGGGACTCTGTTAGACGTTCTGGTAATCAAATGGTATAATGATTCGTGATTGTAGCAGGATAATTTTCTTAATAGGATGTAATAGCTCTGTAGGGGTAATGATCATTTATCGTCGAAAAAAACGTTATTGAATTTCCAAAACGTATAGAAATAAATCATAGAAATGAGCCATAAAGTTAAATTCTATTCTCAACGCTAATAATTAATTAGATCATGTATAGAGGTTGCTTCTACTATTAGCTAGCAGTAGAAGAAGTAGCAATGACAATAAATGATGGTAATAAGAGTATCATTTTTGTGTATGTGTGATTTCTTGTGTCAAAGTCTACGTGTCTCAATCTGCTACCTGCTCTTAAGGTAGTATTCTTAAACAAGGAGGGGTCGGGAAGGCAGAGGCTGTACATAAGGTCTTATTTCTTCTATCAGCATCTTTATCACTAATAACTTTATTCCCCCCAATTCACATGTTTCAAGTCTTGATTCACTTCACGACAAGCTTCATTTTGGACTTGCCTTGTGAGTTCTGGTATTAAATGGAGTATATGTGGGTTCTTTGTTGTCATTCCTTAGGCTGATTGCTTAACGGGGGCATAATAGTCCCACTTTTAAATCTAGCCATTTCAATTCTAAATCTGGTTTCACAGAAACATAAAATAAGACTTTTCCATTCCAAATCAGCTCTCACAAAAAGGTGAAATAAGTCGTTTCAGTTTCAAATCGATTCTCAAAAAACATGAAATCCAAAAGTATAAACAAATTTGAAATGGATTCGGCAGCCAAGGTTCTGCCAGAAGCTCGCCAGA
>NW_020870542.1:287413-302413 GCF_003789085.1 Penaeus vannamei | reverse complement strand
GTAACAGTCCAAATTTGAGATAATGTCCCAAGTCTCAGCTGGACAACAGAGCCTATGTAGGCTTGGAAATATATCGTGGATTGGAGAGGAAGGGAAACAAACCGCGTTTTTCCCACAGGGTAGGCGGGAATAAGCGGGGGGGGGGGGGGGGGAGGAGGCCCTTCGCGGCGATTACACTTGAGTTGCCACGTGCCCCTTTTTTCAAAAAAACATTCCAAACTATTTTTAAAATGTTATACGTGCTGATTACTTTCCAATATGATACGACAGATAGAGATATTTCTTGATTTTCGGCGACTTTTTTCAGATATAATTTTAAATGAGTCGGTACATGGCATACGTGAAATCATAAATGTGAATATGAAATCTCAGTTTAATACAGGCTCTGGAAACTATAAGCTGCAGTAGCGTGGTGACAACGACATGGAGAAGAGCTGTTTGTCGGGCGTTTCTCATAATTTTTCACTGCTACGTTAACAAGCAATTGAATTTGTGACACACAGTTTTATATGGAAATCGTAATGGACGAGTGCATGAAAGAAAATACAGAGTGATAGACGTCGTTACCAGCGACGTGAAAACATTCGATTCCAAAGGTATGTATTGTCCCTTTTTGCTATTTTCCTTCGAGTAGGAGGATTTCGAACGCTATTTCCACTCTCATTTATTTTTGCGAAGATAAAACAACTTAAAGGGTGTAATTTTGAAGAAGGTTTTAGAAGCAGAGGACATATTTCACGTATTTAAGAAAATCGGAGAGAGTGTTGCCTTTATAATGCCTAAGGTTATTTCGGAATTAAAGGTTATATTATTCAGAGCCTTTGTGGCAACGAACTAAGGGTAGCACTATAGTATATATTATTACAAGCATTGTGAGTGTACTATAACGGTATTTATGATTAATATATATATTTTTTTCTTATTTTTTTTCTTTTGTGAGGAAAAACCTGTTCTGTCATAGAGATAGAATGACCGGTATGTACTCCTGTTGTATGACCTCACCAACGATTTCTTGCCACTATTTGGTCGCATCTGAATTTCCTCTCTCTCTCTCCCTCTCTCTCTGTTTGTCTGTCTCGATCTGTCTGTCTGTCTGTCTCTCCCCCCTCTCTTCCTCACTGTTTCTCCCTCTCTCCCTGTCTCTCTCTCTCTCTCTCTCTCTCTCTCTCTCTCTCTCTCTCTCTCTCTCTCTCTCTCTCTCTCTCTTCTCTCTCTCTCTCTCTCTCTCTCTCTCTCTCTCTCCCCCCTTCCTCTTCCTCCCTCTCCCTTTCCCCTTCCCTCCATCTTCTCCATTCCCTCCCACTTCCCTCCATCTCTCCATTCCCTCCCACTTCCCTCCATCTCTCCTTCCCTCCCCCTCTCCCTCCTCCCACCTTTCTCTCCTCCTCACCCTACCCTCTCCTTCATTTAATCTATCTTTCACCTTCCCTCCCAGCCTTTCTCCCTCCCACTCTCCTTCTCCCCTCCCCCACCCTTCCTCCCTTCCCTCCCCTTTCCATTCAATCTACCCTCCCCTTCCCTTCCTCCCTCTCTCTTCAATCTACCCTCCCCTTCCCTCCCTCCCTCCCTTTCTCCCTCTCAAATCAATCTTCCCTCCCCTTCCCTTCCTCCCTCCCTTTCTCCCTCTCCCTCCCCCCACCCTTCCCCCTTTTCTCTCCTTCTGTCATATCAGATGTCTACCTCGATCCATTGTCCACATCTTCTCCCTCAATGTCCTTTTCCAGCATTCGTACCATATCTAATGAACAATGAACAATCGTGCTTTTTGGTGGTTCTTGATAAACAGATTGAAGTGGTGAAAAGGAGGTTTGTTGATGATGATGGTAATGATGGTGATGGTGATTAGAAGAAGAGGAGAGAAGATGGAATTTGGAGGAGGAGAGGAAGAGGAGGAGGAGAAAAGAAGAAAAGGGAGGAGGAGAAAAAGGAGGAGGAGGAGAAGAAGAAGAAAAGGAGGGAGGAGGAGGAAGAAGAGAAAAAGAAGGAGGAGAGGAAGAAGAAGAAAAGGAAGAGGGAGGAGAAGAAGAAAAAAAGAAAAAGAAAAAGAACAAGAAGCAGAAGAAGAAAAGAGAAAGAAAAAGAAAAAGAAAAGAAAAGAAAAAGATGAGATTTGATAATGATGATTAGAAGGAAAGAGAAGAAGGTAATTGGAAAAGGAAGAGGAGGAAGAAGAAGAAGAAAATGAGGAGGAAGAAGAAAAAAGAAAAGAAAAGAAGAAGAAGAAGAAAAAAAAAAGAAAAAAAAGAAGAAGAAGAAGAAGAAAAAGGAAAATAAAAATATAAATAAAAATAAAAATAAAAAAACAATATGGTATATTGCGTTTGCAGTAGGATGGAAATCAAGAGCTAGCATTTTTACCGTTTTAGCTTCTGTTGTATGAATTTCTAAATTACTTTGTATTTTTTTTTCCTCTTTAGTCATTATTGATAGTGAAATTAAGGAATGACTAATAGAAGAATGAGTAGCAGTAGGATTTGTTATGAAACTATGAACGATAATGAGAATAATAACATTTTCATTCGTGATTTTACAAGGTAGGCGTGAGCAGTAGTTGCCAATAATCGCGTTAACATTTAAAGCAAACTATTTAAAAACGATGCTACCAAAGGAGATTATGATAAGAACTGATAATAATGATTATCATTCTTCCGTTAGCTTTACATAAGGGCGATGACGTTGTAAGATACGTTTTATCTCTCCGTATCAGGACATCCGGGAAGTAGAGCGTGTCGATGGCGCGCCGGCATTTAAATGTACGTGCTCTTTTCTTGTCTTCTTATTCTCCTTCCTCATTTTCTTCTTCTTCTTCTTCCCTCCTCCTCTTCCTTTTCTACTTCTTCTTCCTCCTCCTTTTCTTCTTTTTCTTCTTCCTCCTCCTCCTTTTTTCTTCTTTTTTCCTCTTCTTTTCTTCTACTTCCTCCTCCTCCTTTTCTTCTTCTTCCTCCTCCTCCTTTTCTTCTTTTTCTTCTTCTAGTTCTTCCTCTCCTCCTCTTCTTTTTTTCTTCTCTCTCTTCCTTTTCTTTTTCTTCCTCTTCTTTTCTTCTACTTCCTCCTCCTTGTCTTCTTTTTCTTCTTCCTCCTCCTTTTCTTCTTCCTCTTCTCCTCCTCCTTTTTTTCTTTTTCTTCCTCTTCCAAATTCCTTCTTCTCTCCTCTTCTTCTTATCACCATCATCATCATCATTCCCATCATCATCAACAAACCTCTTCTTCACGTTTTCAATCTGCTTATCAACAAACCACCAAAAAGCACGATTGTTCATTGTTCATTAGACACGGTACGAAAGCTGAGAAAAAGACAGTGATTAAAAAAATATATATTTATAAAGATTTAGCTTCATTTCCATTTATTATATCTCGGTGATTGAGGGAGGACAAGATGGATAAGTGGATGGATAGGTAAATAGGTAGATAGATTTGGTATATTTTTTTTTACACCCCGAGGGAAATGAGCCTACGTAGACACATAAAAAATGGAACAGTATATTTTTTTTTTTTTTTTTTATTATTTTTTTTTTTTGCTAAAGATATACTTCGCTCAAACGACGCCTAGAGATGATATCGAGGCTACTCTACGCGGCCGAAGGGGCTGAAGGAGGGCCATGGGGTCTATTTTTCACGTGGGTGAGTCAGGTAGCCCATACGTGATGGATGACGACGAACCCTCTCGCGTTAGTGCAGTGCAATAATAAACGCCAAACTAGGTTTTATTGAAAGGTGGGTCGACAGCATTGAGATCCTCGCGGGTTTCAGCTCCAGGTGGGAAGAGGTTGAGAAATGGAATGTTCTACAAACTTCTACAAACTTCTCGATAGAAAACGTTCTCGGGATTCCCTTTCGCCTAGTCCTTTCTCTCGTCGCCCCCCCCCCCCCCTGTGCCCCTTCCTCTCGTCCCTTCCCCAAGTCCCCTCCCCTCGCCTCTTTCCCAAGCCCCTTACTCTCCCCCTTACTCTCGTCCCTTCCCCAAGTCCTCCCTCGCCTCTTTCCCAAGCCCCTTACTCTCCCCTTTCTCTCGTCCCTTCCCCAAGTCCCCTCGCCCCCCATCTCCATCCCTTATCCCTTCGCCTTTCCCCAAGCCCCCTCCCCTCGCCCCTTCCCCAAGTCCCTCGCCTTGCCCTATCCTCGCCTTGTCCCCTATCCTCTTCCCCAAGCCTCGCCCCTTCCCCTCCCCTCCTTGCCCCCGCCCTCGTCCCCAGCCCCCTCCCCTCCCCAACTCACCAAAACCTTTTTTCTCAGAGTTCCTCCTTTGCAATGACACCCCTTTCGCAATCTCTAACCACACAGGCTCTTAACACAGGGCAGAGGTCATGTTGTGCTTTCTACGAGCATGTTGAAGGGCGTGGTTAATTCCCCCTGCCTGGTTACGCCCCCTTTCCCCCACCCCCTGTCCCTTCCTCACCCCCTCCCTCCCTTCGCTAATTAATATGAGGGCGTGTCAATCACATCCTTTCATTGCGCCTGTGCAAGCTTCTCTGAATCAGCTGTTTCTCTGAGTTCCTGTTAGCTCGTCTGTCCCTTGTTCGAGTTTGATGATAATTACTCATTCAAGCGCATTATACACATCCTCCGTCAGTCTGTCTGTTTTTATGTGCTTTCGAAATATATTTAGAATAGTATACATACATACGAATATGCATTTATATAGTACATGCATACATACACGAATACATAATTTCATGGGTCATTCTTTCTGTTTTCTATGTCCTTTCGAAATATATAGCGGATAATATACATATATACATATAGTACATGCATACATACACGAATGCATTAATTTCCCGTCATTCTTTCTGTTTTTTCTATGTCCTTTCGAAATATATAGCGAATAATATGCATAATACATATATTACATGCATACATACATGAATACGTATGTCGTCGGACATTCGCTCTACACATAGTTAGGTTCCAGGCGTCCAGAACTCAGGCACACGCTTACACACACACACACTTCACACACACACACACACACCACTGCGCGCGACTGCGTCTGTTCTGCTTCTGTCCACACACGCACACACACACACACACACACAGCCCACACACACACCACACCTCGTCATGAAAATTTTGGGTTTATGGCTTTCTTCGGTCATTTCGTAATAAGGTTCACTTTTGAGGCGTCGTTTGGGCGAAGTGCACTTTTGGCGAAAAAAGTAGTAATGATAATGATAATGATGGTTATGATAATGATGATAATGAAATGAAAATGATGATGAAATAGCATAAGTATTGATAGTAATGGTAATGATAATAATAGTAATAGTAATGAATGATAATAATAATAATAATAATAATAATAATAATAATAATAATAATAATAATAATAATAATGAAATGAAATAATAATAATGAAATGAATAATAATAATGATGATGATGATGATAATAATAGGGAGGGAGGGAGGGGAGGGAGGGAGGGAGGGAGGGGAGGGAGGGAGGGAGGGAGGGAGGGAGGGAGGGAGGGAGGGAGGGAGGGGAGGGAAGGGAGGGAAGGAGGGAAGGAGGGAGAGAGAGAGAGAGAGAGAGAGAGAGAGAGAGAGAGAGAGAGAGAGAGAGAGAGAGAGAGAGAGAGAGAGAGAAAAGCATTATCCTGGAATGTTGCGGCTGCCGTCCTCGATATGGAAGAGCGTGCGATGGAAACACGTCAGCCTGTTATATTTTCCTTTGCCATTACGGAGGGACATTGGGTTGTAAAAAGAAAAGTGTATGTAAAATCTTGCGACGTATAGTGTGCGTGGGGTATTGCCTCTTCTTCGTGTAGTATGTAGAGTGTGTATAAGTACTTATGTAGACCTTGGTAATATGTATTGTGTGGTGGTGGTGTTGCGCCTATGTGCAGTGCCCGATAGAATGTTTACGATTTTATTCATGGTTGCCTTTAGTTATTTTCTTCCGGATCTTTTTATATACTTGTGACAATGGTCACAAATATTTGCTGTTCACTTCAAACCAATCTTTTATTTAATTCATGTCCATTTTCTCTTTTAAGAACATACCGAACGGTTTGGTATTTATTCTGTATCTAAACTGATTTATTGCCAGTCAAAGGATATAAAAAAGAGAATACTTCCGTTATCCCCGAATGCGAAAATGAATAAACAAATGAACGAGGCGAAGCGCAGAAATATTATCCCGAGGGCCTTGAACTTTGATTTTCTCACGCGCAGGCGCAGACGGAGGCCCAGTATTTATGTGCTTAAAGGTTTACGAGATTCGGTGCAGCTTTCTGTCGTGTGAGACGTCAGTGGGAAGTCCACTCGCAGCACTTGCTTAGGAAACAGCGGCCTCTTTTTAACTTCGTTGTGTGGCCCTGTCTGTGGACGAAGGGGTTGCTAGTTAGCTGTGGTGGGTATCTGGGTATTTCTTCTCTCTTTTGTGCACTCATTCCATCTCTCTTCGATATTCCTTTGTCTTTGCCTGTCTGTCTGTCTATTTGTTTGTTTGTCTGTCCGTCTCTCAGTCTCTGTCACTGTGTCTCCGTTTCCGTCTTCGTCTCTCTCTCTCTCTCTCTCTTCTCTTCTCTCTCTCTCTATCCATCTATTTAAATACATACATTCATATGCATCTACATCTATCCTCCCTCCCACCCTCCTCCCTCTCTCTCTCCCCTCCCTCCTGCCTCTCTCTCTCTCCTCTCCTCTCCCTCTCTCTCCTCCCTCCCCTCTCTCTCTCCTCTCCTCTCTCTCTCTCTCCCCTCCCTCCTCCCTTCCCTCTCCCTCTCTCTCACGCCAGCCCTCATTCAACGCCCTCCACGCAGCCACGTGATCCTGCGTTCCCGATCCCCTTTCTCCGCCTCGGACGAGCCGGTGTCCCCGCTGCCCATCCCTTGTGGCGCGCCTTTCGTCACGGGTTACGTTGGCGCGCGTGGTTGAAAGGCTGCGGGTCGCTTCTGATTCGCTTTTCCTGGTAAAGTGGAAAAAAGGGGAGGATTGATATGTGTTTGTGTGTGTAAAGAATAGATAGATTGACTTGAGATTATGTTTTCTTTTATTTCTCTTTCTCCCCTTCCTTGCCTCCATCTCGGCCTCTCTTCTTAGCAACTCATCCTCATGCTCATATAATCACAGAGCAAATGGCTAATACATGTGTATGTTGACGCACGATGGACCAGCATTGCTTCAGTGGACGACGTTAAATTTAATCCATAAGGCAATGCACATACATACACATACCATTCAGTGTTGCTGCGTTCTAGTAGCTTCTAGCGTTGTGGAGATAGGCTGAGAATGCGCAGTCAGCTAATGGGTAGGTGAGGGAGCAGAGGAAGTACGAAGAAGTGCGAGGTAAGGGTCGAATGGAAGGGAGGAAGAGAGAAAGAGAGAGAGAGAGAGAGTAGAGAGCGAGTCAGACCAACACACACAGACAGACAGACACAGACAGACACACAGTATCAGACATCAGAAACTGAAGACAGACATGCACGACAGTAAAGCACAAGAAAAATAAGGATAACTGAAAGTAAGGAAGAGAGAGAGACGAGCAAGGCTAGATTGGAAACGAAGGAGTAGAGGAAGAGGGCGAGAAGAGCGAGATGAGAGAAGAGAGAGAGAGGAGAGAGGAGAGAGAGGAGCAAGAACCGAAGCATTATAACTCGTACACCTGTCAACGTATACCGACCACTCTTCAGAACTACTCATCACTTAAATTCCTCGTCGAAAATGAGCAATCATCTTTAGACAACTCCAAGGGACAAACCGATAAAAGTCGAGTCAGAACAGCTGTCGAGTTATTGTCCTGTCCCTCAGCTGTGTACTGAAGGGGGGAGGGGGTGGGGTTATGTGGGCCCGCGGCACCAACCGATACCCCGGCACTGATTGCTTGACATCAGAGCTCGCGTGTTTGCGTAAACCGAACTAGGCTGGCTTAGCGACAAGCGAGGAAAGAGGTTACTGGGCAGCGCGCTCTGTCTAGGGATGTAATCCTGTGACGATGTCAGAGGGAGATACACAAAACGCTTTTAACTTGTAAGGGTGAAAGCGTACGTATTTGTGTGGTGAGGTGGAGTCCGTGTCTTGTGTTATGATGTGTTAACTGGAGTGTGCGTCAGTTGGTGTCATCCTGTTCTACGCCCAATCTGTATTCTGGATATCACTTTGTATCTATTAAATCTTTTCATAGCTCGTTGGTCTTAGGTGTGTCGGACTGTAGGTTTGAAGATGGAAAATTCAGCTAGAGGAATTCTGTTGTTCTGGATCTTGTGGTAGAGAGTAGGGGTAGGGAAGTAGGGATCCTTCTTGCCGGGAGGACGGGAAGGGCCGTTAGTAGGATGAGAACATGACGGGAGGGGCTAGAGAAGAAGACGGGAGGGGAATGGGGGAGGTAGTGAGAATGGTGAGTGATGAGATGAACTGGAATCAGAAACAAACACGCAAATAGTTAGAGGATATAAGTCTGACAGAGGCGGTACCAGCAGAAAAGCGGGTTTAGATCGTGTGGCGAACTGAGGTTCTGGGAGCGGTAGATCCCACTACTCGCCTACGATCGTCTATCCCCATCGCAACACGCATCCCCTGGCTGCAATGTTGTTCCTTAAATTCTTCAAGAAATATCGTGTGATTTGGCAATATGAAGAGCAGTGAGAGAATGCTTGTTCAGCTGAACAAGAAGAGATCCGAGCACGCGAGCAGGATCAGAATCACTCGCGGACAGACGGAGACGACACTGGGTGTAGGACATATTCGCGTGGATAACAAGTACCCTCTGAGAGACGTGACACACAACAATCTATCACTATGACTAATCACAGACAAAACAGAAGGAATATCGGAAAGAGATGGAATGATGTGTTTCTCGTTAACTTATACAAACAGAGAGATTTAGAAATACCAGCATACCCCACATGTAACTTAGCAAACTTGCTCTTTCTCCTTTCACAGACAGGGCTTTGCCATCATCAAAACGTTAATGATCGCTAATTATAACTCAGCTTAGTTGGGTCAGAGTTGGTTGTTTTTTATGCACTAATTGTGCGTACATTTCACGATTCGTCGGTTTGCAGTTGAACCACACAATCCTTTTTTTTGATGTCTCACACGAGTCAAGCCTGCACTCGGATGATGTTTGTCGGTAACCTGTAATAAATATGCTACTATTAAATCTGTGGTCTTTCCGTTTGCGCATTTTTACCGCGCCTAGTCTCGACGGTTATAAATCATTCAAATAGCTATTCAAAGGCCCTCGGGGATGAAATATTTCTCGCGCTCCGATACTTCTTCAGTTTAGTCTATTTGTATTTTTGTATTTCCTTGTTTGTCTCCGCGATTACGGGATTTACGAAGTATTCTCTTTTCCGTTTTATACCTAATCAACTCTGTAATAGATTTCCTCGCGGACAATAACCACAATTCAGTTATAGCTCGAATAGTTAGAAACTAAAAAAGGAATGTAGAAGATAATGATAGATACTATATAACCCTAATTTTCTAAATGAAGATTTTGGGTTTGATTAGTGTTAAAAATCAGTAAAAATATTATTTGTTAGACTTATGTAGTGCTCCGAAGCCTCAATACCAACCCCCGTCATCATCCAGTATCCTGTCTTGGAATGACAATGGCAACATAAATAGCAACCAAAAATTGAAAATAAATCGATTAAAACATCACTACTCTCCGGGGCACTGTTCCATTCATGCGCGCTATGACCATCCGTTCCTCCCAGCTTAGACAGTTAGGGGCTCAACTTATCATTATTACCATAGCTCGATTCTTTTATCAGCTCAAGTCCTTTTTCGCTTACTAACAATCATCCTCTTTTTCTTTTTTTTTTTTGTTATTACCTCTATATTCTGATGTTATTTGTATGTGTATTATTTTTTGCTCCACTCGCAACTTCTTTTTAATATATATATCTAATTTTTCGGCAACGATATTTTTCTTTCTTTTTCTACTTGTAATTTATTTTGTTACGCTTAACATAAGCTGTTATTATATTTTTCGACTCTCCTTCGAGGTCCATTCTCTTTTTGTTGTTCTATTGTATATACAGGGAAGTTTATGCCGCTTGGATTTGAAGAGGTTTTGTATCTGGGTTCGTTACTCTACCTGATTAAATTGTACAAAATGTGGTGCTAATATAATAATTAAATTAACAGGATTTGCGTTGTGTTATTGTAATATTGTCTCAGTCTCTTATAAGGAGCTGTTGAGTTGTTAGTAGTTATCAAGCATGCTCTTCTCAATTACTACGATGCGGACGGCAAATCCGCAATTACAATTCCCGGTATAGCTGTTATCTTCTCTCCTCACTTCTCTCTCTCTCTCTCTCCTCTACTCTTCTCTTCTTCTCTCTCACTCTCTTCTCTCTTCTACATTCACTTCCTCCTTCCCTCCTCATCCCACTCACACCACCATCATCTTCACACCTTACCTACCTCACAATCACTTGCCATCTACTCCCGGGGAGGTCTCCATCCCTCCCTCCCTCTCCTCCTCCCTCCCTATCTTCCTCCACTCTCTTCCCTACTCATCCACCTACACCACCTCCTCATTCATCATCATCCATTCCACTAAATTCTATTATAAATATATCATAACTCATCAATATATATTATTCATCTCATCTGTTATCATCTAATCTAATCATCTATCATCATTTATCTATTCACTTATCATACATTTAACTGTTACTATTCATTCATCATCATCATCGCTTCAATTTCTGTTGTCCCATTGCTCCATTGTTACAAACAAAAAAAAAAAAAAAAAAATTAGACATGTATTCCCATAACTTCACTGACTGAAAAAAGAATCATTTTTTTTTTTCCTGCAGTTGCAAAATAGTGAAAATAATGAAAAATAAAGAAAAATGAAGAATATTAGAAGGACGCGTGAGATATGACACGTGGGTGGGACTTTGCTTTATAAATTTTTATGGATGTACAGTAACACATTTTTTTTCGTCTTTTTCCTTTATAATTTATTTTTTCGTCTTTTTTGAGATGAGGAAGCTAATGATGATATAAAGAATATATAGAACTATTATATATAATATAATGATATAGTATATGATATATGATACATTATCATATGATTTTAAGTTATTCCTGAGAGGAAATTAATAGAGGGAGATTTTGAGTGGAAAACAAACAGAAAAAATAATAACAAATCTGAGGGAAATATAAAGAGAAATTAGAAACGCGTATATTATTATCATTATTATTGTGGTTATTATTATTATAATTATTATGGTTGTTATTATTATTATTATTGGGGGCTGACAGACAAATAGATATATGGGGGACAGATAGATGGATGACAGACAACAGACAGACACAGACACACACAGGCACAGACAGACATACAAACAGACAGAGACAAAAAGACGGTCTATTTGTGTGTTTTCTTGGTCTTCCCTTCGTTGTTCCTGTTGCATAAAGACGGAGGAAATGGCCTGTCTTTAATTAGATATATTGAAGGATTTCGTTGTGTAAGAAGAGCTCAAAGTTTTATAAGTTGGATAAACTTATACATGTTTCGATTTGAATTATGTGTGTTAACCGTTTTTCCCGCCAAAATGATGGATAAACATACCCGTTTCACATCTTCAGAATCCATCTAAACTCTTAATCTTTAAGAAAAAAAAAAATATATCTAATACTTTTTATTTTATCTGGATATATTTGTTCATCTTCTTTTCGGATTATAGATAAGATAAGATCAGCTAAATCGCCCGCCATAATTCACCAGGAACTGTAGGCTCGTGGGCTAGCTGTCCTCGTCACCAGCCGCTTGGGGAAAGTAAGGAAGGCGATGGCTTTAAACTCGCGGTAATGGAGGGTTTATCGCGAGTGGTATTGGGTGGTGTAAGATGATGATGTGTTGACAGCGTGCAGTAGGGATAGAAGGTGGTGGTAAATAGTGTGCGTTGCAGTAGTAGTGTTGCCGATGATTCACAGGGAAGTAGGGAGAGAGAGATAGAGAAAGAGACTCAGAGGGAGAGGAGAGGGGAGAGGGAGAGGAGAGAGGGAGAGAGGAGAGAGAGGAGAGGGAGAGGGAGAGGAGAGAGGAGAGGAGAGGAGAGAGAGAGAGGGAGAGAGAGGGAGAGAGAGGAGAGGGAGAGGAGAGGGAGAGGGAGAGGGAGAGGGAGAGGGAGAGAGGGAGAGGGAGAGGGAGAGGGAGAGGAGAGGGAGAGAGAGAGAGAGAGAGAGAGAGAGAGAGAGAGAGAGAGAGAGAGAGAGAGAGAGAGAGAGAGAGAGAGAGAGAGAGAGAGAGATACAGATACAGATACAGGCAGAAACAGAAACAGATAGAAAGAGAGTCAGAGAGTGACAGAGACATGCAACAAAAAAAAAACGAAAAAAAAAAAAAACAGATATGCATAAGCAGACAGACACAGAAGAGCAAGAGAGAGAAAGAGAAAAAGAAAATCACCAAGTGATGACACAGTATTACCGAACGAACAACACACGACAACCCGCATCTTAGACGTCACCCAGAGACACCAGGGGCCGGTTTCTCAAAAGAGCCCTTAACGCGCTGGAGGCCTTAACCTTCCTGCTGTATTTCCCTTGTATAAGAGCGAAGAGTGTTGATTTCCCGCCCGCCGTGAAGCGCTAAAGGCTGCTCTCCCCCTGCCTTAACCTAAGGCGCCTTCACTCGCGCCAATATGGCGGCTTCCTTGCTCGGCCGTAAGTTAAGGCGCCTTAAGGAGATACGGCACCTTAACGCGTTTGAGAATCCGGCCCCAGCTGACAGAAAGGCTTCGGGGAGAAAAAAAAGTGTTGTCCTAACCACCTTCAGGAAACCAGCCCTTACCAGTGCCCTTTGGCTTCCCTTACGACCGCCACTTCCGCCACGAAGGGCCTGGTGCCTGCGGTTGGCCAAGAGCATGTGGGGTCGCAGCTTATAAGGGGGGGGGGGGGTGGAGCTGATTATTGTTGTTATTGTTATTATTATTTATTATTATTTGTTATTATTGGTTTTTAGTTTGGTTATTATTATTATTATTATTATTATTATTATTATTATTATTATTAATATTATCATTATTATTATTATCATTATTATTATTATTATTGTTATGATGATGATGATGCTGATGGTAATTATGCTGATGCTGATGAGGATGATGACTTCTTATTATCATTATCACTGTCATCATCATCGTTTTTATCATCTTTATTATTATTATTGCTTATCATTATTATTATCATTGTTTATTTATATCATTATTATCATCATTATTTGGTCTTGTGAGTAATAGCATTGGTGATTATTTTTTTTTATCATTTTAATGATCATTATTATACTTGTCTCTGTTTTTGCTTATGTAATTCTTCTATTTGCGTTTGTATTATTATCATTCAGCAAAATTGTTAGCGTTACTATTTTCTTTTTTCCACCTTTTCATATTGATATTTAACCGCCGGCATTCTCCATGTCACGTAATTTCACAATGCAATTTTCGCTATCTTTTACAATCTCTCTTCATGGCGGCCATTATCAAATTATTTCCCCCGTTCCTCGTCTTCGTTATGCAGCGTGTGCTATTCATCGCAAACGTGTTCACAATTTGAAATGAAGAAGATTATGCATGTCAGTCGATCATGTCACTTTACCACTCACGCGCCAGGCCTCGAACGCTGAAATTTTGTCATGAAATTTTGGTCCTGAAATGATAGGGGAGGGGGTGGGTGGTGGGAGGGAGGGAAGGAAGGATGGGAGGGAGGGGAATGGGTGGGAGGGAGGGAATGGGTGGGAGGGAGGGAGGGAGGGAGAGAGAGAGAGAGAGAGAGAGAGAGAGAGAGAGAGAGAGAGAGAGAGAGAGAGAGAGAGAGAGAGAAGAGAGAGAGAGAGAGAGAGGAGAGAGAGGGAGGGAGGGAGGGGGGAGGAGGAGGGAATGGGAGGGAGGGATAGAGAGAGAGAGGGAGGAGGGAGGGAGGGAGGGAGGAGGGAGGAAGAAGGGAAGGGAGGAGGGAATGGGAGAATAGAGAGAGGGAGGGGAGGGAGGGAGGGAAGGGTGGAGGCCGCCAGACACTCCATTATCGCGAGGGAATTTTTAATCAGCTAAAAACACCAGGTGTCTACTTTTTTTCTCATTTTTCTTCGCTTCCCCTTTGAGAAATCATGTACTGGACTCTACGCTGTACTGGTAGCCTCGTAAATATGCTCTCTGTTGCTCTCAGAGATTGACCCTTGGTATTTGAAAGGAAGATGGGGAGAGAAAGAGGAAATGCAGTGTATACATAAGCACATGCTTAAATACACAAATATATTCGTGGTACATAACGTGTATGTAATCACACATAAAATATACATACTCTCATGTAAACATACATAGGCGTATACATACATACAAATACTTATACAAATACACAAACATAGACGTAAATGTACCCCTAGATATACACATACATACATAGTGCATACGTACATACATATATGCATGTGCATATATACAAGCTTGCAAACATATATGGATATGTATAAAACATACATAGATACATACATGGAAACATGCAACCATATATAGAAATATATACATCCATCCATCTATACATACAAACATACATGCATGTAAACATATATGCAAACATATGTTTCACATATTCATAATGCATAAAAGCATACATACATGCATTAAAGCATACATACATTTATACATACAATACATAATCATACATACATCATACATAATACATACATACATACATAATACATACATCATGCATACGCACATAAACAAGCTGATATACACACATACATGCATATCATACGTGCATGATACGCTCATACACACGGAAATACATAGATATCAGTTACCTGTGCGTGTGCCTGTACAATTATTCGTATTATAAAAGTGATGACAAATTTGATCCAAATTCAGTCATATAAAGATACCGTTTGCCCTTATTTTCGTAAGGAATTTTTACTCTGTAATTGTTTTATTAGTAAAAAACGACACTTTGGATAACGAACAGTTTGACATTATTTATGGGTGCTACATTACGGTGTAAATGCCTTATGAATAGGTGAAACTACACTTAATACTAAAAGAAAAGAA
>NW_020870542.1:232794-240294 GCF_003789085.1 Penaeus vannamei | reverse complement strand
ATTCGATATCTCACGGTATTTTTGAGACAGGAAGAAAAATGTGTATATATTTGTCTGATAGGCAGTCGCTATTTCCGTTGCTTGTTGGTCAGCCTTGCATCAAACATCACTGCCAACGAATGTCAAGAATATTTATTAATATGATCACATACATCACTTATTCTCGAAATAAACTATGTGAACAACAGGAAGGTTCATACAGTGAATAATCACATGTCATTTTTGTTTCCAATTTTCACACATTTATACGAATACGAAGAGCTAACACATCATTCCTCATTCACAAAACTTTAATCCTATCAACGATATATAAACAAATGATGAATAATGAATCAATAAAAGTGATTCCGGATTCCCAGAACTCATCCCAAAACCTTCCCCGTCGACGTAATTTCACTAAAGAGCCAACCACTTCACAAACAGCGCACTTTACCTTCTACCACGACCGTCACCCGCAGAATGGCTGTTCACAACGAAGCATCATATCTGGTTACAAGGGTCTATTTGGGGAATATGATGCCTCCATGCAATCCGCACACTAAAGAATGAAAACTAACTTTTATAATCCTCGGTGTTATTATATTGCCTCACCGATTAAACACTTGCTATGATTGAATTGCATGACTCTGCAAAACCCAGGGAAGATTTCGACATTTCTTTATTGTCGTTCACGCTATTGTTATTAACATTACCACTGTTATCATTTATCATCATAACCATTATCATTATCTTTATCATCATCTGCATTTTCATCTTCGTCTTCATCTTCATCTTCATCTTCATCTCCATCTTCATCTTCATCATTTTCATCATCTTCATCTTCATCAAGTTACAATTATCATTATCACCATCTTCATTATCGCCAACGGCAATAATATCAGTTAATAACACCGGCAGTAACTGCAATAGTGAACATGATTTAGCTAACAAGACAATTTCAGGAAAAGAACTGCAGTTCCATTACTGGCATAGTAACCACAAAAAACGTCCAGAATTGCAGTAAATTAGGCAAGACTTCGCACGGCTTTGGAGTAAACAAACCTTAGCAAGAACGTTTGTGATTCTGCAGAGAAAGTCGATTTTCCAACTGCAGTCGAATGGCCTTGTGATGTCGTTTTCCCTTCCTCGGCAAGGTCTTCTGGGCCATTTATCCTTCTTCAATTAATGAAACGGCTTTCGGGAAGCGGTTTCGAACGGTATTTATGGCAAGATATTGTTCTAAACCATTAAGAACCGGGGTCAGGATCGAACACAACCCCACTCCAATGGATGCGCAGGGCAAGATTTTGTTATAAACCATGGTCGGGATCACACGCACACGCACACCCTCGTCTGTGCAAGAGAGAAAAAGAAAAGCCAATCCAAAAGTGTATTTTATTCTCACCCAAACACCAGATTCAAAGGCAGCGTTGCATGTAAATTCACAGCCGCGAGAGCCTGAAGTAATGTAAATTATCGTTGTTATTCTGGTCTTCCCCGGCGAGCTGGGTGACATCACGACCTCGGTCTTCTTGCTCAGGGGAAGAGAAGTCTGGTAAAGCCCTCCGCCTCCCTTTCTTAAAAACGGGGAAAAGCCTCACAACTTTATTTTGCCCCTTTCGCTAAGCCTTTAAGGACCTGCTCAATTTCTTTTCCTTTAAGTCATGGAGAGGACTTTTCGTCTTCATTTCCTCCTCCTTCGCCAAGGATATCGTCAGTTCCTTTCCCCTCCTTTAGCATTGTTCATGAAGGATCCCGGATCAGAAGGATTCCACTGATATCTCTTCACTTCCCTCTATCACGGGGAAGAACCTTGTACTTCGCCTTCCTCCCCTTAATCCCTGCCACTGGGAAAGTCCTCGCGACCTCGCTTTTCGCTCCCCGGTGTCATATGGCCCGCCTTGCCCCGTCCTCGCCGAGAGAAATATCCCAAAACCTTCGTTTTCTTGCGTTAACGAGCGAGATGAATTGCTGTTAGAGATTCGTTTCCATCCTCAGTACAACAGAGTCCCTTACCCTCCAAAGATTTCGTCCAGGGTCAATGTTCTTCCCGTCTTGGCGCTGGGCGAGCGTGCGGACGACCCCGCGAGCCCATTTTCTTTTCGTGTGCGAGTGGTAATGGCTACGTAACCCGATTTCCATTTCCTCGGCCTTTGGAGGAGACTTTGTAACGCCTGACTTCCTGTGGGAGAGTTTTCGCTGCTCTGTTTGTCCTTCTTTACGAGGGAAAAGGGGGGGGGGTCTGTCATGGTTTCGGTTTTCTCTTGTGCTAAAAAAAAATGTTTATTTGAAGGCAGGAGGTTAAGGCTCTCATTTAAATCTTACTTTGATAAGATACCAGCAAAGTAGCTCAAAGAAAGGAATGGAGTTATGAGAACTTTATTTTCCTCTTAATATAAAATTTTCGTTCACCTTCCAGACAACTCAAGTTATTCTCCTCATGGAATAACCTTCCATACGGCTTAAGTTGTTCTGACTCATGACACAAAGTTTCATTTTCTTTTCTTTGTGACAGAAAGTTCTCCTTTATATTCCTCATGGCGTAAATGTTCACTTTATGTTCCTCGTCGGATAAACCAACTCTTTATAATCCTCATGCCATTTTCCCTGCTGTATAATCTCTTCATTTTCCTCACAGCATAAAATTTCTCTATACTATCCACATGAATCTCCCTTCATTTTCCACACGATATAAAGTTTCTCTTGATTTTCCTAATAACGAAAAGTATCTCCTCATTTTCCTCACCACGGAAAGTTTCCCTTCACTATCCTCATGCTATAAAATCTCCCTTTATCTCTCTCACATAAATCCTCTCTGTTCCTTCCTTTCTAGATTAAGCAATTCTAGCCACAACACTTTCTTATTCCATTAAATTTTCCCTTCTAATCCTCCGTTCTCCAGATTTTCCTCATTTTCCTCAAATCCAAAATTGAGATCCTTCTTTTTCTTTAATTCGCTTCCGGTTAACGACACGAGGACGGCCTTCTTCACGCTCTTCAAATCCTAATTTATTCCCTTTTCCTTCTCTTCTTCTTCTTCTTTAACAGATATGAGTTGCTTCTGTGTAACTAAAGGCAGACGACATTCCTCACTCGCCTCAATCAATACTTTATTTTCTCCTCCTCCTCCCTTTATTCCTCCTCCTCCTTCTTCTTCTTCTTTTAATTTTTATTTTTCCTGTACTTTTTTTTTCTTTTTTCTTCGTCTTCTTCTTTCCCTTTTTACAGAAAATATATTTCCGTGTAACCAAAATTTCCTTAAATCCAAGATTAAATACTTTTCCTTCTTTTCTTAATCATCATCATCATCTTCCTCCTCTTTTCCTTCTTCTTCCTCTTCGTCTTTTTATTATTATTCTTTTCCTTCTTCATCTTCTTTATATTCTCCTTCCTCACCATCATCATTTTATTCTCATCGTCATCTTCTCCTTTCCTCACATCATCATCATCCTTCCTTTCATCATCATCTTCCTCTTCCTCTTCTTCATTTTCCCTTTTACACGAATAATTCCAAGAGGATTAACCAAAGACTCCTCCACGCCCCCTTGATAGGAGACGGGGTGGGGGTAGGGGTGGGGGGGGGTAGGGGGTAGGGGGCAGGGGGTGGGGGGGTGGGGGGTGGGGGTGAGGGGGAGGAGGTCTCTCGAGGGTGCCAGGTGTCGTAACTCTTCGTGAAGGAGAAGGAAAAGTTGTTTATGACTTTCGAGGAGGAGTGAGCGAGACCCTCCCTCCTCCTCCACCCCCCTCCTCACCCCCTTCTCCTCAGAGGAAAAAGAAAGAAGAAGAAAAAGAGGGGGGTGGAAGAGGGGGGAGGAGGGAGGGAGAGAGAGTGAGAAAGAGAGAAAGAGAGAAAGAGGGGGATGGAGAAGAGGGGGGGAGGGAGGGAGGGAGAGAGAGTGAGAAAGAGAGAGAAGAGAGAGAGAGAGAGAGAGAGAGAGAGAGAGAGAGAGAGAGAGAGAGAGAGAGAGAGAGAGAGAGAGAGAGAGAGAGAGAGAGAGAGAAAGAAAGAGAAAGAGAAGAGAGAGAGAGAGAGAGAGAGAGAGAGAGAGAGAGAGAGAGAGAGGAGAGAGAGGAGAGAGAGAGAGAGAGAGAGAGAGAGAGATTAAGATTAAGATTAAAGATTTAGTTTTAATTCCATTTGTTACAATGGATATTCTTTGCTGTGACATGCTGTCTGTTTTATTTTGCCCAAATCTCCCCCTGTGTGCAAGGAATGGACGGGGAAACCACTCACTGGCCGGGCGTGGGATTGAACGCAGGTCCGCAAGATTGCTAGACCAGCAACTTAACGCTGCGAGAGAGAGAGAGAGAGAGAGAGAGAGAAGAGAGAGAGAGAGAGAGAGAGAGAGAAGAGAGAGAGAGAGAGAGAGAGAGAGAGAGAGAGAGATGAGAGAGAGAGAGAGAGGGAGAGAGAGAGAGAAGAAAAGAATACGGTCAGAGTTGAGAAGTGGAAGAAGGTGGAGATGGGAAGAAAACGAGAATGATAATGAGGATAGTGATGATGATGCTGTTTTAGATGTTATTGACATCGGTGATGGTGACAGTAAAAAAAGAAAATGCACAACGTGATAATGATAATGGTAATTTTAATGTAAATTAGTAAGGATAATGATAGCATTGAGAATGAAAAAATGCTATCGTTATTAAAGATAATGTAGTAACAATAATGATGATTTTAATGATGATAATAACAATAATATTGATGATAGCGATGGTAATGATGATGGTAACAGCGAATATGATAATGATGATGATTAAGATGATAATAATGATAAAAATAAAACCAAAAATATTAGTGATGATGAAGATGATGATAACGATAATTATCGCCGTTATCATCATTATAATGATAATGATAATAAGGATGGTAATGACAATAGTAATGATATTAATAATGATCATACTTATAACAACATCAATAATAATGGCAGCAATATCAATAATATTAAAACAAACAATAATAACAATAACAACAATAATGATACCAATATTACAGCAACCACCACTAATAATAATAATGATAATAATAATAACAACAGCAACGACAGCAACATTAAGAATAGGCATAAGAATGATAATGATAATAATAAAAAAACCCGTAGAAAAATCTCAGAAGGACCTCATAGAAGCGACATCATGATGAGGTATTTGATGCTAAAACTCCTTCTATAAGATACAGTTTATGTTACGTACATACGGTTATGCATGTCTTTTAGCAACATCTCAATCCCGCTAACGAGTTTTAATGATTTGCTCTGTATCTCTGTCCACCCATAAGTGCAATATTGCAAGTCCTGCACAATCATCCTGCAACGTGATACTCCAACCACGGCCGAGGTAGCAACAGCGGGCAGAGGCTACGCTGTACTAACATTTCCGGGTTTGCAACACGGCCTTCATATTATTAAAAAAACAGGTCTGCAACATGAAAATTACGTCATCGTGGCCAGCGGTGCAACATGAAGCTTAATCTACTTTGTTGTAACATTCTGGTTACAGTTGCGGAAATGAGTGTCTGTGCCCTGCTTGGTAAGTCAGTGGCTTGGATTTTCAAGTGATGAGTGAAGGATTAAAGTGTTGTTATTTGATTGTTTTTCTGTTTATGTGTGTTTATTTATTTATTTTGTGTTATCGTTATCATTCATCGTCATTATTGTCTTCGTTTGTTTTCTCTTGAATAAAGAGAAATCAGAACGCTGTATTACTAAAAGCAAGCATTAAATTAATATTCATCCTTAGCACTGGTGTTTGAATATATCAACATGACTTCACCTAAAGCTTCACCTAATATGCTAGCAGAGATAAAATAAAAATTAAATCAGCATAAAAGATACAACATCCAGTATTATATATAATCTCCGCTTATAAATACAAAGCAAAATGATACAGCATTAATTTCCGCAGATCTGCCGCTGCGATAATAAAAGTCACAATTTTCCATAATCAAAATCTTCATCAAAATGTGTTTTAAAAAGCCTCTTCTTACATACGATATGAAGCACATTCAATGCAATGGAAAGAGAATATGACCTTAATCATATGCGTAAAATTCAACCCTTTCCGATTTCAAGTTCATAATCTGGGGAAATACGAGAGTGCAATAAGGTCAAAGGTTAGCATACACAGACCAGGGCGTGGAACCTTCCTCTTCTATGAGTATAACTTGCATATGAAGCATCGATGACTGTTTTATATAACCTTGGATGCGATGGTTATACTTTAGCAATATATATTCGCCAAAATTTCAGCAAATGATTCTAATACAAGAAGGGAGATAGTGAAGATAAAGAGGAAGATAGATAGATAGGTAGGTAGATAACGATAGATAGATAGATAGAGAGAGAGAGAGAGAGAGAGAGAGAGAGAGAGAGAGAGAGAGAGAGAGAGAGAGAGAGAGAGAGAGAGAGAGAGAGAGAGAGAGAGAGAGAGAGAGAGAGAGAGGAGAGAGAGAGAGAGAGAGAGGAGAGAGAGAGAGAGAGAGAGAGAGAGAGAGAGAGAGAGAGAGAGAGAGAGAGAGAGAGAGAGATAAAGATATATAGATAGATAGATAGATAGAGAAGCAGAGAGAGAGCGAGAGCATTAGAGAAAGAAAAAAGAGATATTAAGATAGATAAAGAGAGAGAGAGAGAGAGAGAGAGAGAGAGAGAGAGAGAGAGAGAGAGAGAGAGAGAGAGAGAGAGAGAGAGAGAGAGAGAGAGAGAGAGAGAGAGAGAGAGAGAGAGAGAGAGAGAGAATGAGAGAGCAAGAAAGTACTAAAACCAAATAGATTCTTCTCACTCTCCTTACGTATCCTCTGCATAGGTAAGAGTGCTCCTGCTATCTACGTGAGAGCCATCATAAAGGGGGAAAATATTACTTATATTTGATTTCTACGATAAAACTCTTTTTTCTCGGCAACTCCTCAATACTCATGCGATGAAGAAGAATCTCTTTTACGCCTCACGTTTGATGCATAAACATATTAATGAGTAACAGAGAGAAAAATTATGATAATCACGACAGGAATCATGTTCATAATTAGGTTTATAATTATGTTTCGACGACTAAGTATCGCATGACTACCCTCATTTCAAAAAAGAAAAGAAAAAAATAGTATTAAAAAATCATGACAGGATTGGAAGTTCATAATTAGTTTATTAATGTGCATATCTCTCATCTTTCCCGAATCAAATAAATCAGCCAAAAATATATATCAACAATTGAATAAAATATGAAAATGTCACGTGACTGTCACAATTCATTGTGTCTTTAAGCTATGCAATTTTTTTTAAATTAATTAATTTATATATTCATCCGTTTCGTATATTACATTTTTCAAATACGGAAATGTATACTACGAAGTTTTTCCGAAGCAGTATCATTCATAATAAATTAAAGCCTTTAATTTATAATGACGGTAATTTATACATGGGATCCCTATCATAACTGATGTACCTAGTTATTTTAGCAGACCACATACCTTATATAATAACACCTTAATTTCTATCAATATAAAACGTATATTACTGTAGTGCCCGTAGG
>NW_020870542.1:210294-212794 GCF_003789085.1 Penaeus vannamei | reverse complement strand
ATGTGGCCTCACTCGAAACATGTTTTTTTATTTCCACTCTCATTGTGGTTGTTTTATTTCACGAATATGCCTGATGATGACTGAGAATAATATTTATCCCCATTACGTAATCAATTGGTGTAACGGAAATTAAGATAAACAAATAGAAGTCAAAGAAAAAGATGAAGAAGAAAAAAGAAGATGGAGAAAAAGAAATAGAAAAAGATAGAAATGCGACAGAACTGACAACAAAAAATAAAGATAAAGACAAAAACAAAACAAATCAAAACAAAAAAAAAAAAAGAAACGGAGAAAAGAAAAGAAGAACAACTACGAAGAACAATAATAATAAGAAGAAAGAGAAGGAAGAGATAGAAGAAGACCGATTTTGATTATTATGATTGCCACATACCGCCCTTACCTCCTTCAAGCAAGAACGCGGGTGGAATGACAAAGCAAACACAGGAAACACGTTACAAGCTTAACTGATAAAAGAGATAATAACAGTCACCCACAAATGCAGCTCTGAGAGTCTTATTGAAGGACATTTCCGAAACATTTTCATGAGGGCGGTGGGAGGAGGGAGCCAAAATTCGTGTCTTTTTATGGTGGGTGTTTGTCGGTTAAGAAGTCTGGTTGTTCTGAAAGTCTATGTGACTGCTTCTGACAGTTGATGGCTTTTTTTTTTTTTTTTTTGGTGGTGGGTGGTGGTGTTTCATTTATATTGCATTTTTTTTTCTCTCATTTCTTTATTCTCTCTCTCTCTCTCTTCTCTCTATCTGTCACTCTCTCTCTCTCTCATTCTCTCTCCCTCTCTCCCTCTCTCCCATTTCTCTCTTACTCTTCTCTCCCCTTCTCTTTCTCTCGCTCTCTCTCTCGCTCCTCACCCCCTCCTTCCAACTTTCTCTTTCTCTCTGTCTGTCTGTCTGTCTCTCTCTCTCTTTCTCTCTCTCTCTCTCTCTCTCTCTCTCTCCCTGTCTCTCTATCTCCCGTTTGTCTGGCTGTTAGCTTATGTTTGTCTGTCTGTACGTATATCTATCTGTTTCTTTCCTTCATGTTCTCCCTTCACGGTTTTCTCTGCGTAAAATGACTTTGCACAGTGTCACAGTTTCAAAACACATTGTCAAATAAAATGCCAAGATCTTTTTTTTCTTTTTCATAAGCTCCATTGACCTCTAAATTGAGTCTTCGAAGGCGCTTGTCATTCAAACATTATGACAATGCACACACGCAATAATGATGGTTGTCAAACACGAAGAACGTAAGTTTCAATTGCCACTAATTTGTACCAAGATAAAAAAAGGAGAGAGAAAAAAGCGTTATGATGAACTCAGCAAAGCAGTTTATAACAGATATTCTACTCCTCCTCTCCCCTCCCCGCCCCTCCTTTCTCTTTTCCCTCCTCCCCCTCCCTTCTTCCTTCTCCCCCTATTCCTTCCCTCCCTCCCTTCCTCCTTCCCTCCCTCTCTTCCTCCTTCCCTCCCTCTCTTCCTCCTCCCTCCCCGTCTATTGTTCCTTCCTCTCCTCCTTCCTCCTTCCCTCTCCTCTCTTCCTCCTTCCCTCCCTGTCTCTTACTCTTCCCTCTCCCTCCCTCCCACCTTTCCTTCCCCTCTCTTCCTCCTTCCCTCCCTCCCTTATTCCTTCCATCCCCCTACTTTCCTCCTTCCTCCCCCTCCCCCTCCTTTCCTTCCCTCCCTTCCTCCTTCCTCCCCTTCCCTCCCCCTTTCCTTCCCCTCCCTCCCTCTTCCTTTCCCTCCCTCCCTCCTTCCCTCTCCTCCCTCCTCCTTCCCTCCCCCTCCCTCCCTCCTTCCTCCCTCCCTTCCTCCCCCCTCTCTCTCTCCTTCCCTCTCCCTTCCCTTCCTTCTTCCTCCCCTCCCTCCCCCTTTCCTTCCCCTCCTTTCCTCCTTCCCCCCCCTCCCTCCCTCCTTCCCTCTTCCCTCCCTTCCTCCCTTCCTCCCCCCTCCCCCTTCCCTCCCCTTCCCTTCCTTCCTCCTCCTCCCTCCCCCCTTTCCTTCCCTCCTTCCTCCTTCCTCCCCCTACCTTCTTCCCTTCCTCCCCCTACCTTCTTCCTTCCCCCCCCTCCCTTCCTTCCACGCAACCCCCAAGTGTCAAAATCTGGCAGACATCACCCCAAAAAAAGTGCACAACAGACTAAACCATTTTTTAAAAAACCGATCTAAACCCTTAAATCACCCATCGATACGCCAAGATCTCCGGAACTTATCGCGATAGACGCAGAGAAATGGCATCGAATCCCCCTTCTCGAGTGAATTCCTTAAATATGTGTATCAAAGATTCGTGGATTCTTGCCAGGATCTCGCCGAGAAGACGCGGTACACATGCAACTTGCACGTGACTGCCTCATGAAAAGCTCGTGAGAAGAGGCTGATGGTGCGTGAGGGAGGACGAGGAGGTCGGGGAAAGACGGAGGGGTAATTCAGGCTGTGTGGGGAGGGGGAGGGAGGGGAGGATGGGTGGGGGATGGAGAGAAGGAGAGGGGGAGAGGAGGGGAATGGTGAGG
>NW_020870542.1:202794-205294 GCF_003789085.1 Penaeus vannamei | reverse complement strand
TGGATAGATAGAATAGATACATAGATATTCATTAAATAAGTTACTTTTCAAACAGCGTTAGTTAAATTTTCCTGCACAAACGAATTCTTTGTTATCAAGCAACCGTCTTCATAATAAACTTATCGCATACCAGCTGGTTGAATGTCAACATGCGTGTATATTTTTTGGATAATTTACAAAGGCTTTAACCATCAAAGAGGTACGTAGGTTATCCTCTGGTTAGGGATCTGTTCCGTCTCTCCCATCTGTAGAGTTACCTCAACTAGTGCGAGGATGCATCATACTCTCTAGGTCTTCACTTTCACTCTCTCTCTTCCATTCTTTCATCTCGCTTCTCCATATCCATATCCTATCCTAACTCCTAGTATACTCCGTGCAACTAAGCACGATCTCATCCTCTCTTTCTCTCAAACTCTCTACACTCTTGTGTGCTCTCGAGCATACTCACTCATATTATAAGAGTAAGAGAATGAGAATACTGTGTAGGAATTAGTAGGGAATTGAACAGAGAGGAGAGTCGGAGGATCTGCGCACCAAGGTGCGAGGTGAAGGAGAGATAGAGAGAGAATTAGCATGCCTGGCTGCACTCCTTACAGAAGCGTGTCGTGATTAGAGGATGTTGTGCTAATGCTCTGTGTTAATCATATCAAATCTAACAACACGCGATTGTCGCACCACATATTCACGCAGCCTGCGAAATAATGCAGTTATTTAAGTGAGCGAAAAAGACGGGACACTTGTCTCCTTGATAACAGTATTTCGTTTAGCTTGCAGTAAATACTGCCTAACGCGTATTTGGAAAAGTAATTTATTATAATGAATCAAACCAGTTTATTTATCTATGTTGTTATCTTCGTCCTAATTCCCTTCATATCGACGTCTGCCCAATAAGCTGTTTATCTGTCAGTCTCTTTTAGCTCTCCAGTCTCTCGGCTTGTCTCTCTGTCTTTTTCTTATTCTCTCTTACTCTTCGTCGGGATCGGTTCTACTTCCGATTGAGATTCTCATCTCATCTTACTCATCTCATCTCTCTCTGTCTCGTGCACTCTTCATCCCGTTCACGAAAGCTCTATAGCATATAAGTCACTCCTCCTCCTATATATCGTCGGATCTATGGATCGTCTCGACAGCTCTACTATCTCATTCATGTATTATCGATGTCCTCTTTTACGTTATATTCAATGTCGGCTAAAATTATTATGTATCAGTTTATCACATACATTAATGAGTCAGTGGTTCATCTTTGTGACAACACCCACCACACACACACCCACAACACCAACAGCCCATCACACACACACACGACACACACACATGATTACTCACAATATTATATATATTTACTCTATATATTTAGTATATATATTGATATATATATTATATATATATCATATATATACTAAATAACATTATCATATATATCGTAATCACCCACAATTCTATTAACATATCATCATACCTCTCCGTTTATAACCATTCTCTATCAATAATTTACATTTATAGCTCATATTACTTCGACATTATATCCAATTAGATTATATCAGTATCTACTTAATTACAGTCAGAATACTAGTTATTAATATATCTCATTGAATAGAGACCTTAAATAAACTCTGAAAATTACTTATTTTCCCACACCGCTTCTCGATCTTGTATTACTCACCTTTATATTTTCCTCTTCCTCTCTCTCATCTCATCTCTCTTTCTCTCTCTCTCATCTCTCTCTCTCTGCTCTCATCTCTCTCTCTCTCTTTCTCTCTCCTCTCTCTCTCTTCTCTCTCTCTTTCTCATTCTCTCACTCTCGTCTCTCTCACTCACTCTTTCTCATTCTCTCACTCTCACTCTCTCTTTCTCATTCTTCTCGCTATTGCTACTTATCATAAGTTGCCCTAAGTTGTCTTCTCCAAACACCGTGAACTTAGAAATACTGACATCGACATATTAACGAAATTAAGTGTTGATCTGACGGGACAACAAGATATTCCACTATGCTTTAGTTATATTTACCTCTGTACTTCATAAAATTCATAAAATACCACAGAGAAATTGGATGATACTTTGCGGTCAAACTTTGTGTATCTAGGAATTTTGTTTGTCGTGACCCAAATATTTTTGTGTTTTTTATATACTTTTATTCACTGTCGTTCGTTGAATGTCATCCTGCTGTTGTGACAAGAGGAATTTCTTCTGAATGATAACTGTGTGCTTGGTGTGTTTTGTTTTGAATAATGAATCTTGTTTAATTTGCTTTGCGAATGATATTCATAATGGTTAACAAATACTTGCTGACCTTTGTATTCTATCCTCTCTCTCTCTCTCTCTCTCTCTCTCTCTCTCTCTCTTCTCTCCTCTCTCTCTCTCTCTCTCTCTCTCTTCTCTCTCTCTCTCTCTCTCTCTCTCTCTCTCTCTCTCTCTCTCTCCCTCTCTCTCCTCTCTCTCTCTCTCTCTCTCTCTCTCTCTCTCTCTCTCCTCTTCTCTCTCCTTCTCCTCTCTCTCCCTC
>NW_020870542.1:185294-192794 GCF_003789085.1 Penaeus vannamei | reverse complement strand
GAACTTGATATTTTATAGGTGGTTCCGATTATAAATAATGATGAAAGGGATATGAATTTCATTTATCAGGTATCGACGCATTTTTTTAAGAGAGAATTTTATAATACCCTATTATATTGTTCTCTAAGTAGAATTGCTTCTTATATATAACTTACTTAGATCGTGTGTGAGTTCGTGTGTGTGTGTGATTTGTGCGTATAAGCTTGTATTTGCATGAACTTATCTTAAGCATGTGATTATCAATGGTTTATATCAAGCATGGTATTGGTAGTTTATAAGCAACAAATACGAAAAAAAAACAATATATACATATATACTCATAATTTCCCAAAATCGTGGTGTACGACCGTAATTGCATAATATCACTACAGACTGAGCAGGACAGCAGTGTTCAGGATATGCGTTTATATCATTTCACTGTTTGCGCCATGATTCATGTTTTTATGAAAAATTTTGGTTAGCCTTCAATTCCTTCATATACGCCCAATTATTATCATGATTATTATCATTATTATTATTATAAGTATCATTATTATTATTATTATCATTATTATGCTTACTATTCGTATTATCATTATCATTATTATCATTACTATTATTAGTATTTTCACTTTATTATCATAATTATTACCTTTATTCAATTAATTAAAATTAATATTATTACTATTATTTTCTTATTTAATTGTACTACTACTACACTCATTTTTACTACCGCCACTACTGCTACTACTGTACTTCTAACACATTATCTGATTAAAAAAAAAAAAAAAAAAAAAAAAGTTATATTTACACGAAAAAAAAATCTTCCTCCAAGTAGAAAACAAGAACACTTTCATAACACACAGCTGAAAATTCATGCTGACAATCCCTGCGGATACAGTCGCGGTCAAACGTTTTGGCGAAAGTTTCGAATTCCGGTTCGAACGTCCGCATAATACCACACTTTTTGTATAGTGTGAGACGGATTCGAAGCTTCACTTCATTCAAAATCTCACGAATGTACTGACATGTGATCAACATAGTAATCAGTGAATCAATATAATACTTCCTATATATTTCCTGATACAATATTTCTTAACCCGCCACTGTTCATTGCCAAGAAGTATATACCAACTTTTAAAAAATTAAATCATACTAAAAAATGTACTAATGTATCTGTAGCAATATATACAATACACATTGGTATATAAGTTTTAAAACGTAATAAAAATAAATACATTAAATTTCTCTTAAATATTGTCGTAGAGATATATCAAATACTGATATCTTTACACTGCTTATTGAGTAGTTACGCATAATACATACTTGTAAATACAGTAGTTAATGTATAACTCCAAAAATCTAACTTTTTATCATATAACGTAATGGCCTATGATTTTTACCCTTGTGGAATTTACAGTGGATTGGCAGTGTTTCGTTTTCCCACTGTTGCTTTAGATTTTCTTACCATTAAAGACTTTTCACGGTTATTTGGGTTAATGATCTTCCGTAACCGCATCTAAAAAAATCGCAAAAATGAATATTGTTTGAATTCTTATTTAATTTTAGGTTAGTTTGCGTAATTCCCTCCTACTCGTACTTAAGCTTGCATACTTCTCATACATATCTTTTCCTGTCATTTTCCTTTAACATTCTCAACCTTTATTCATCCTCTCTTTAATTGACCAAGTGTATTGCCCCCAAAGATCGAGCAAGAGCAAGTTGCTGTCTCCACTGCCTTAGTTAAATCGTTGTCACGAGTAGGCTTACTTTGCAGTCTCTTTCTCTCTTGGCTCCTGTGATTTACAGATAGCTTTATTTGTCCTTCAAGGACTATCAAATTGATATCTAAATTCCCATTTGGCTTCTAATCCCCTAGTTACTTGTATAACAGTTAATTCACATTGCTCTTGCATACAGAAAACAACAATAGAAAAAGATACGCATACGCATTTTAATGGTCATTGATAAATCTTTATTTTGAGCTTAAACTGCTTCTTTGTGTCTAGTTAGCAGGTTTACGTAATCTGCTAACATCCTGAAGCCTCCTCCATCTCTCTAAAAGTACAAGAATAACACCTATCTGCCATCGACCCTGTACCTTAGACATACTGATAATAGTGATAATAATAACAAAACATTATCAACAACAATGATTATAAGAATGATAATGATAATTATTATGATAATAATGACGATGATGATGATAATAATAAAGATAATGATAATAACAATAACAAGAGCAACAGCAACAGCAACAAACAACAACAACAACAACAACAACAATAATAATAATAATAACAATAATAATAAAGTTCAGAAGCATAGACATAACTGCCTATGTTTATAGCTACAGAGGGATAAATTCCTGGGCATGGATGACAACACCGTGATCTTCTCTACCAGTCCTACCAAGTTCCGTTAAAATGGAATCGTTCACTGGAGGAATGGGCGACGTGTTTGTGGCTGGTGCTCGGGGCTATCGGCGTCTCTGGGCGTTTTCCTCGCTCGAATTATCTGCTGCAGCTTCTTGTGGCCCAAAATGGATGTAAATAAGAATGTTGCCATTTATACATACGTCGTTACTCGGCCAGCGAACTCGTGACAACAGGATGACAATTCCTCGTTAGTAGAATGATATATCCCATTCTTTTCGTCAGTTTATAAGGCTGGATGTTGCTTGTTATGCGTGGATTACGAGGGATTAAGTTATACTTGCGGTGCCGTTTGATCCGCCATTCAATTTCGTCTTTGTTTACATGAGAGATTAGTATGTAGATTCGCCTACAGATGGCGTACATCAAAGAACAAAATATGGGTAGAATTATTCATTCTATGCTAGTATACGTAATGTTATACGTTATTGTGACTTCCAGATAAATATTGAAGGTACGATCAAAACAAGATATAATCATATGTTTGTGTGTGTGTGTGTGTGTGTGTGTGTGTGTGTGTGTGTGTGTGTGTGTGTGTGTGTGCGAGTGTGCCTGTGTGTAAGAGAGAGAGAGAGAATTTGAAGTTGATCAGACATACGTTATTTCTTTACTGTTAAGCCCATAGACATAGAACAAATTATATTCGAAATTAACCCCCCCCCCGCTTATTTCCAAAACTTTTTATCATGTTTTAGTTGAACGAGAACTTAGCTGGGTTATATCACCCACTTAAGGAAGCTAGCACGGCAAATGTAGTATAGTGCTGTATACTGTTATGTAATTAGAAAAGTCATATACACCAGAATGTGATTTGTATATAAGGAGAAACAGACAGTGAGAAGAGATAAGAGAAAGAGGAAGAAGGGTGGGGAAGGAACAGGAAGAGGAAAAAAAACGAAATTGTAGGATTCTCCCGTCTTTATGCCGATTCGCGGAAGCCTGGACAACGAATAGAGATTCTTGACGTGGGAACCTTGCGGGGACTGAATGAGAATCCATTATGATAACCACAGCGACTCGTACACTACGCCCGGACGATGTGCGGAGGGTTCCTGCTGAATGAACAGTGACTAAAACAACGCAGGGAAGAGGAGTGACCACATGACTATGCCGGAGTCTTACCTTTTTTCTTTTTTTTTTTTTTTTTTGATTTGCCGTTTCCTCAGGGCGTGGAGAGGCAATAAAGCGAAGAGGCTTTGAAGATAATCGTGTGTTTTCTTTTTTTTCTGTTCTTCCCGAACGACGAGCCACGCATCTCAATGGCAAGTGACAACGACGGAGAGGATGTATCACGACGTGTTACGAATCCCGAAATTCTTATTACATTGTCACGACGTAAGTATCATTACCCAAGAAAACTTTACGACTCGTCACAGTTTCTGAACGACTTTAACACGACTTTCCTGATCATCGGCGCGCTTTTGTCTTGAACTGATGATATGGGCTGCGCTGTGACTTTCTTCTGTTCTGCAACATATTAGGAAAGGCGCGAGCACTGCAAGCGGCGTCGTGCGTCATCAACATTTTTGTTTTTGTTTTATCATTGGGTCTGTCTTGCTCGCGTCGTGCGTGTCGTTTGCATTCGTCACATGCCATTTTTAATAACGCCATTGCTTGCGAATCATTACGGCACTTTCTGCGACGCTACTGCGACCGCTACAACACCAACACGACCCCATTTCAACTATTGCGACACCATTACGACCTCAATATGATTATGACCACTATGGCACCATTACGACCACTACGAAATCATGACGACCACTGCGACATTGTTAAGACGACCACTAAGATACAACAACATTGCTGTGACAAAAGACGGTCACTACTTTTTTTTTAAAGAAATGTTCAAAATTTTCGTTCTTTCTTGCGAACTTTGGCGACTTTTGAGGACTTTCCCAGACTTCGATATCACAGCCAAGTATCCTCATTCTACATTACTCAGTATTAATTAGCGTTAAACTTCTAAAGGTGTTAAAAAGGCTGAAGGGAGAATTGGATAGCGAGAATAGTCGTGGAAATGTGCTCACGAGGATAATAATTCGAAGAAAAAAATGATATCAAGAAGAGCATAAGGAACCCAAGAAATTGGAATTTAAAATACATTATCAGCATCATGAATAGGTGTGCTTGTTCAGATATCATTGTTTGATTATTTTCATGCACATACCTTACATCATTTAGAACCATAAACAGTGATGTAATAAAGTGGTTCTTATCTTTTTACGTATTCGCCGCGGTTCAACTTCTCAAACCGGTGTCTGTGTAAATTGTTGCAAATACGTACTCTGTTTTAAACGCAGTTGAGTTGCAAGTAAAGATTACTTTCGAATTGATATGTTTAAGCCATGTTATACCGAGGTTAAGTAAGCTTTGGCGAAGTTCGGCTCACATTGAAAATAAATAAATAAATAAATAAATAAAAAAATAGATGAATAAAAAATAAAAAAATAAAAGAGAAAAAAAATGTTTATAGCTTTATGGTACCTTGTAAAGATAACGTGTATTTGATGGCTTAATATAAGTTTTATTATTCTGTCGGGCTTTTAGATTCTAGAATAACGACAACGCAAAACATGCTTGCCGTTATCAGAGTTTTGTATAAATCCCCCCCACCCCACCCCCCCCAAAAAAAAAGAAAAAGAAAAAGAAAGAGAAAAACAGATATCGTTCTAAAATCATTATAGTCTTGAGTGTCAAAATGTGGATATAACGTACAACTAAATAACTATAATAAATTTTATATCTAAGTAATTCCGATGAAAACGATTTGCATTTAGGGGCCAATCAAAAATATTATGGAACAATAACATTTCAATTCTTTTTTTATTTTTTTTTCTAAAAACATTATTTTCTGCAACGTAATTTCTGTTATATCTTTGATTCCTTCCGTCATTTTCCATTATTTTCTCTATCTTAATTTTACCAAAGCGCTATAGTCTAATGTCAACAATTGGCTGTACTAATATATGCTTATAAATAACATACACTCATAAATGAATTACGTTACAATGAAAATACAAAAACTAATTTCATGCCCTGCTTTAAACTTTGGTCTTTTAAAGAAAACCTAATAGGAAATGTAGAATAACTAATAATAATAATAATAATAATAATAATGATAATAATAATGATACAAGAAAAAGTAAATATAATAAAAATAAAAGTAAAATAAGACAAATAAACCGAAAAAAAATTATAATATTTCACCTCAAGGGTTCAAATGCACTCCACTTATCACAGTTTTCCCTCTTATATAAATGCTAATAAAAGCCAATCTTTTATCTGGTTTTATATCCTTTGTTTTATCTGCAATATGAAAATCTTATTATGCCGTGTGCTTGATTTCATTTTTACATTAACGACCATTATGTAATCCTAGTATCTTATTGTGATGATGATGATGATGATGATGATGATGATGTTGATGATTATAATGATAGTGATGATGATGATGATGATGATATTGATGATTATAATGATAGTGATGATGATAATATTGATGATGATGGTGATGATGGCGATGGTGATGGTGTTGATGATGGTGATGATGATGATGGTGGTGGTGGTGGTGGTGATGATGATGGATGATAATGATGGCGATAATAATAATAGCGATGCCAATGGTTATGATATGAAAATAAAATTTGGTACATGGAATATACCATCAAAATGCGAGTCTCAACAATAGGTGTGAGAATAATTTAGTTGCCGCTAAAAAACATTTTCTGTCACCAGGTTCGATAGAAAGCATTTGAACCAAGAATTAAGGCATAAACTATAACCAAATGCACATGATTATTTTGGGCGAGTTATATCCCTAATTGATCATAGAGAAATAGTGAGAGAAAAAAGAAGGATAAGGATAAGGAGACGCAGAGGGAAGGCGAGACCGTGAGAAAGGGAGAATGGAGAGAAAGGGAAAGACGGACAGAGATAGGAGGGCCAAAGAGCGAGGGAGAGGCGGAGAGAGGGAGGGAGAGAGAGAGACGAGAGGAGGGACGAAGGAACGGAAGGGAAGGAAGAAAGGGTGGAAGGAAAAAAAAAAAAAAAAGGCGGAAAGAAAGAAAGAGAGACAGAGACAATGGGAGAGAAAATGTAGAATCGAGTTTTACCAATTTTATGTGTTGTTTCCGCTGTTGCTATTTATACTTGTGCTATCAGTGTTATATCTGTTGGATGTTAACTTAAATATTCATAGTTACGCTTATCTACATGTATACACATATTTTGATATCTTGAATAATGCATGAATATACATGATTTATGTGACCTCCCATGACGCACGTGCATCTGAATGTTCACTGTTTTCTCTGTTCATCCTCTGTTTTCCTGCCCCTGTAGACGTATAATTGTTGTGTTGTATTCATAAAACACCAATTTTAAAAATCACCTCCGATTGCCACGTGTCAAATGTGTAATTCATAGTAATCGTTAGATCATAGTTACATAGGCCTATCAGGGAACACATGTTTACCTCGACTCCGAACCCAATGATCAGCACATTACAATTATCGGGACGTGAGCTACTACTTTGGTCAGATTGCAAACAACGACCTGCCCTCCGTCACTGGGTTGACTGAATATGTGATTTTCTCAGTCCTCATCCCAGGTGGAGTTCTGGGCCCAGTAATCAAGGACGCTGGCAGTGATTTTGTAACTTGCTTGCTTGCTTGTTGGATATTTTGGCCATCAATCAGCGGCAAGCTTTGTCTCCCTTAGACAAGTGATTACTTATTATTTTCTCATCATCTGCGAGCAGGTTTGATATTGTGAATTCTTTATTTTTCATGAGGATTTTATTTTTATCTTTATTATTTTTTTTTTTAGTTTTTGTATATCTATAACAGTGAGGATAAACCAGATATACGAAGCTGAACCTCGCCCGGGCTATACCTACAGTACGTGAACTACTATCTTAGGCTGCAAAGAACGATCTACGAGCCGTCATTGGGTTGCCTGAATATGTAATATTACCCTCTCCTCCCAGAGACACTGGCAGTGATTCTATAAAAACGCTAGGGAGATAGATGCAAAGGGAGGGAAATAGGTAGAGAGGAAGAGAGAGAGAAAAATAAGGGTCAAC
>NW_020870542.1:177794-180294 GCF_003789085.1 Penaeus vannamei | reverse complement strand
ACAGAAAAAATACTGAAGAGACATGGAGAGACGAGGAGAACAAAAAAAAAAAAAAAAAAAAAAACAGAAAAAAGAGACAGAGCGGGAAAAAGGAGAAGGAGAGACAATGATAGAGAGAACATAACCCTTTCCCTTAGAACGTCCATCACATCAAAACACATATTGTAAATCAGATTACAAACTTTCGTTCCCTCTCTTCTTTCCTTCCTCCTTTTCCTTCCCTTTCCTCTCCCCCCCCCCCTTTCCTCTCCTTCCTTCCTCCTTTCTCCCTACCTTTCACCGCTTTCCTCCCCCACCTTTCTCCCTTCCCGTTGTCCTTCCTTCCTTCTTTCCCTCCTTCCCCCCCCTTTCCTCCTACCCTTCCCCTTCCCCCTTTTCCTCCTCCCTCTTCCCTCTCTCCTCCTTTCCTTCCCTTCCCCCTTTCTCCTTTCCCACTCCTTCCTCCCTTCCCACTCTCTCTCCTCCCCTCCCTCCCGCGACAAATACAATGTTTTTTCGGGCAAACTTTCGTTTCCTCCCTTCCTGTCCCCTCTCCTCCTCCTCTCTTCCCCCTTCCCCTTTTCCCTTCCTTCCTTCCTCTTTCCTCCTACCTTCCACCCGCTTTCATCCCTTCCTCCCCCCACCCCCCTTTGCTCCTTCCCTATATCAAATCCTTCCAAACCCCTTGCTCTCTCTCTCTCTCTCCAACTCTCTCTCTCTCTCTCCTCTCTCTCTCTCTCTCTCTCTCGTCTCTCTCTCTCTCTCTCTCTCTCTCTCTCTCTCTCTCTCTCTCTCTCTCTCTCTCTCTCTCTCCTCTCTCCTCTCTCTCTCTCTCTCTCTCTTCTCTCTCTCTCTCTCTCTCTCTTCTCCTCTCTCTCCTCTCTCTCTCTTCTCTCTCTCTCTCCCTCTCCCTCCTGCTCTCTCTCTCTCTC
Source organism: Penaeus vannamei (assembly GCF_003789085.1). NCBI lineage: Eukaryota > Metazoa > Arthropoda > Malacostraca > Decapoda > Penaeidae > Penaeus > Penaeus vannamei. The sequence goes on along the minus strand of NW_020870542.1, from coordinate 179,383 downwards.
TCTCTTTCCTCTCGCTTCTTCTTCTCTTCTCCTCTCTCCGTCATCTCCTCTCTCTCTCTCTCTCCCTCTGCTCTCTCCTCAGTCTCTCTATCTCTCCTCCCTCCTCACCTCCCTCCCCCCCATTCTCTCTCTCTCTCTCTCTCTCTGTGCTCCTCCTTTTCTCCTTCCCTCTCCTACCCCCCCACTCCCTTTCCCCCTGCTCCCCCCCCCCGTCCAAACCCTCCTGCCCTCCGCCCCCTCCCCCTCCTTTCCTCCGTCCCTCCCTCCCCTCCTCGCACACATACTTACAATGTTTCTTTCGGGCAAACTTCGTTTCCTCCCTTCCTGTCCCTCTCCTTTCCTCCTTCCTTCCTTCCCTTTTCTCCCTACTTCCACCCGCTTTCCTCCCATCCCCCCCCCCCACCGCCCTTTGCTCCTTCCCCCTTTTTCCCTTCCTTCTTCCCTTTTCCCTCCTTCCTCCCCCCCCTCTTCCTCGTTCCTTCCTTTCCCCCTTTCCCCTTTTCCTCTTCCTCCCACCCCTTCCCCCCCCTTTCCTCCGGCCCCTCCCTCCCTCCTCGCACACATACTTACAATGTTTCTCTCGGGATGTCAAAGGTGGTGCAATAGTTGATGCCGATTATCCAATAAAAACTATCCACTTTCAGCATTGTACTCTCATAGTGTTCGTAGAGAGATCCACCTCTGAAGAAAGAAGGAGATAATGAGAGGAAGAGAGGAAGGAAGGAAGAAAAATTGCGATGTTGGATGATGAATGAATGATAATGATAGTGATGGATAGGTGATAGTAGGATGAACTGATAATATTAACAATGACTATGAATAATAAATTATTATGAAATGATAATGATAATAATTTATTATAATTATAATAATGATAATTAAATGATAATTATTATTAGATATAATGATAATGATAGTGATAACAATAATGATAATGATAACAATAATGATAATGATGAGAATAACAATAGTGATAATGATAATAACGATTATATCATTGCTATCGTCATTATCATTACCCAATCATATTATTACTAGTAACTGTAGCAGTATTAGTAACAGCAGGAGTAGCAGCATCATTATTATTATCATTATGAAGATAATGATAATGATAGTAATGATAGCAATGGTAACGATAGAATGAACCGTAATGATACCGGTAATAATAATAATCATAACAATGATTATAATAATGTTGATGATATTAGTAATGATAGCAATGATGATTATAATGATGGTTGTAGTGATTTTGGTGGTTATAATCATTATGACCATCAGCATCGTCATGGTGATAATGACATTAATCTAGAAAGTAGGGATGATAACAACAATATACATGATAATGATAACAATAATAATAAAAAAGATGAATAATAATAATGACGATAATTTAAAGATGAGATAGTGACAAATGATGTAATGTTAATGATAATAATAATAATAATAACATATAAAAACATGATGATAATAGTAATAAGTATCATTATCCTTATAATAATGAAAAATGAAAATTATGCCCATGATAACCATCTTTGAAAATTACAATTGTTCTCATCATCATAACTATGATCATGTCAACGGTAGTAGCA
>NW_020870542.1:152680-157680 GCF_003789085.1 Penaeus vannamei | reverse complement strand
TTTCTTACGCAAAAGCAGAGATATAAAGATATAAAGCGATTTTTCCTTAATGTCGATCAGACAAACTTAGGTAATAAAATTAAAAAGACAATACTGATGTGTAAATACTGTATAGAGAAGCAGTGCTAACAGATTTAAAGGAAGACGAATATATATAAAGAGTTACACATATAGATAAATGCACATAAACATATAGAATAGAGTTAAAAAGAAAGACCTAGCCAGATATACAGACGTAAACAGACAGAGATAGATAGACATATGAAATCTTCATTACCCGCCGAAGTCGTCGTCGCCGCCACGCACACTTTGACTTGCGTAACAAGACAAACAGCCGGAAGTTACGCCAGCTCAAGAAAACACGGGGAAGACGTGTAAACCTAAGACTCCATTAGCGACTGCCTCTCCGGTCCCAAGGGTTGCCAACTGTCATAAATCATGCATTGCGCTGCTCTCGTTTCAGGGAAAATCATGCGCATGGTTCGGGAGTTTAGATTTGGTTAATGTGTAAGGTAAGTGATAACATTCGTTGGGTTTGTTAAAGGTTCTGGTGTTAGGCTCGAGGGAGAACGTGGTGTCGGTGATGATGAGGGAATTGGTAGCACTGAACTAGGGCGACACAGGGTCATCACGGGTCATTAAGGAGCGAAGGGGACGGGTAAATGACCCTTACTGAAGACGAGGGGAACGAGGCTCTCTAAATAGCCGAGGTGTAGTAACTAATCGAACCTAAGCTATTACTAGTTAAGGACCGTCGGAAGCTAGTCGTTTATCTTTTCCTCTCCCTTATCTCTCTCTCTCTCTCTCTCTCTCTCTCTCTCTCTCTCTCTCTCTCTCTCCTCTCTCTCTCTCTCTTCTCTCTCTCTCTCTCTCTCTCTCTCTCTCTCTCTCTCTCTCTCTCTCTCTATCTATCTCTCTCTCTCTCTGTCTCTCTCTCTCTCTCTCTCTCTCTCTCTCTCTCTCTCTCTCTCTCTCTCTCTCTCTCTCTCTCTCTCTCTCTCTCTCTCTCTCTCTCTCTCCTCTCTCTCCAAATCCAAAAATATCAGATTTACTGTTGCAATGGCAACATGCAATCACCAAGCAATGCTGATTTCGTAGAATTTACAATACCAGGGACGTCAATTTTAACTATTTATAGAAATCTCATTACTGCTCTGAATCGGGCAAGAGAATATTCGTACGCCTTTCGGTCATTCAAATTGCATGTTTTGTACAGTGTTTCTGGTGTTCATTATCTATCACATTTCTGAGTGTTTTATTTACGTCCTGATAGCACAGTCGTAAACATGCTTGAGCTATGACACTGTCATACCACTTGACTGACCTGCGGCTGTCTTTGCCAACTGCATCCTCACTTAGATTTGCCACAACATTCTTGCATTCCTCTCGTAACTTCTTATCTGTATATATATATATATATATATATATATTATATATATATATATATATATATATATATATATATGTGTGTGTGTGCTTGTGTGTTTTGTGTGTGTGTGAATATGTATATAGATATATACATATGCACATACATACATACAGATATATACATACTACACACACACACACACACACACACACCACACACACACACAACACACACACACACACACACACACACACACACACACACACACACACACACACACACACACACACACACACACACACACACACACACACATATATATATATATATATATATATATATATATATATATATATATATATATATATATATAATATATATATATATATATATATATATATATATATATATATATATATATATATATATATATATATATATATATAATATACATATTTTGGGTATCTATGTAGATATATGTATGTAGGTAGGTATGCATACACGTACATAGATAAACATACAGACACACGTTCAGCTAATCACCAACTCCCACACGTAAACAACTCCGGCACTTGTTTACCAAGACAAGTGCATGTAAACCTTCAGCCTCCTTCACTCACGACAACATCCTCCTATTAGGCGCTATAAACATGGCATGAGTTTAAACTGATCTTGTCATAAGCGTTGATCTAGTACAAAGAATTGTTAACTTATTTAAGTATAAGCATAACGCATTGTAGAAGATTTTGTTGGCTGCGATTTTTTTCCACCAAGAACACGATCAATTTCAGATGATAACCATCAACATACGATTTAAAAGAAATACATAATGTAAAGTGTGTGTGAAACGTGCTCTAACATACACCTATAAGTACATGCGTTTACTCATAAATGCTTACACACATACACATCCTTATACTTGTGCATAAAACGCACCACGTATATGTTTATGAGGGAGTGCGGGTGCGTAAATGCGTATATATCTACTCTCCCTTTCTCGCTAAATGCAAATGTGCATGTATATATAATATATATATATATATATATAATATATATATATATATATATATATATATATATATATATGTATATATATATATATATATATATATATATATATATATATATATATATATATATATATATATATATATATATATATATATATATATATATATATATATATATATATATATATATATATATATATATATATATATATATGTATGTATATATATATATATATATATATATATATATATATATATATATATATATATATATATATATATATATATATATGCATGTGTGTGTGTATGTATATATGTATACATATATGCGTATCTACATATAACGAAATCTACACATGGAAGAAATGACATAATTGATATTGTTCATATTAATATTGTTTAAATTCTAATCTTCATGTTTGGCATATTAGAAAAGAGAAATATGAACAAAATTACAGAAATCATACAAAATCAAGGCATCCATATTCTGCGTCTTTCCATCATATACGCCTGTCTTCTTTTACGCAAAAAAAAAAAGAAAAAGAGAGAGAGAGAGAGAGAGAGAGAGAGAGAGAGAGAGAGAGAGAGAGAGAGAGAGAGAGAGAGAGAGAGAGAGAGAGAGAGAGAGAGAGAGAGAGAGAGAGAGAGAGAGAGAGAGAGAGAGAGAGAGAGAGAGAGAGAGAGAGAGAGAGAGAGAGAGAGAGAGAGAGAGAGAGAGAGAGAGAGAGAGAGAGAGAGAGGAGAGAGAGAGAGAGAGAGAGAGAGAGAGAGAGAGAGATAAAGAAAAGAAAGAGAATATAATATCCGAGTTTTGCTTGATCCGCTGTCCTAGTGTTGGCGTCAACAATGTATGTGTCAGTTTGCAAATAAAGTCTCATTTGCATATGAATGACCCTTTATTTTGACGTCGGGGTTCAGGTGGCGGCGCGTCAAATATTAATATGTGTAAGTAATAGTTGGGATTGGGTGAGGATTGGTTGTGGATTGGTTGAGGATTGGTTGTGGATTGGTTGAGGGTTGGTTGTGGATTGGTTGTGGATTGGTTGAGGATTGGTTGTGGTTGGTTGAGGATTGTTGTGGATTGGTTGGATTGGATTGGTTGAGGATTGGTTGTGGGTTGGTTTGAGGAGGATTGGTTGTGGATTGGTTGAGGATTGGTTGGGTTGGTTGAGGATTGGTTGTGGACTGGTTGAGGTTGGTTTGGGGTGGTTGTGGAGGTTGTGGGATTGGTTGAGGGATTGGTTGGATTGGTGGAAGGATTGGTTGTGGATTGGTTGATTGGTTGTGGATTGGTTGAGGGACTGGATTGGTGGAGGATGAAATGGGTTGGTTGTGGATTGGTTATAGATTGGGACCGGTTGAGGATTGGTTGAGGACTGGTTGTGGATAGGTTAGGGGCTGGTTGAGGATTAGTTAAAAATTGTTTATGGACTGATTGAGGATTGGTTTTGGATTGTGTGGGAGGGCTGGTGGTGGAGATGGAGGAGGGTACAAATGCGTCATTGTTGATGTAGCTCTTTTCTCTTGTCTGTGGGGATTTTTCTGTTACTGGTAAAGTTGTTTCAGAAATGGCTGGTTAGGATTGGTATACATGTAATGTATGTTTAAAGATGGTGTGTATATAGGCACATGTGTAGTTCCTTCAAAGGCAGTAAGGTCATGTGTATGAATAAAGGTAACGCACACACACAAGCACAATTGCAAACAAATACACACACTAACAAACACACACACACACTAACAAACACAAACACATTCACACACGCACACTAACAAACACACATACACACACACACACACACACACTAACACATACACAAATACAAACACTAACAAACACACACACAAACTAACAAACAAACACACACACAAACATTAACAAACACACACACACTCACGTATACATCACCGCCCGTGTCTCTCCCTTTGTAACGCACACCGTATCTGTGTCTTTCTATTAATACACATTAAGAAAACATCAGCGCAATCCCCGTCGGCCAAATGGAACCTCAAGACCAAGACGAGATCAAAGGCATTCGATTCATTTAATGCGAGACTCGAGATACGCGACGGTTTATTACGAAACGCTAGTGTGGCAAAGTCAACACATTTTCCGAGCTCGCTTTATTGACTTAGTTCGGCTCTCGAGGCCACAAGAGCGCCATTACGGATTCTTATTTCCATCTCTCGGGCTTTCCGTTTCCCTCTTCTCGTGTTTGTCTTTCTGTCTTTCTGTCCCCTTTTTCGTTTGGGGGGGGGGAAGGGTTGATTTTGTTCTCTTTGTCTGTCTGTATCTGTCATTTTCCCTGTTTGTTTTTGTCTATGACTGTCTGTATGGTTGACTGGTTGGCAGTATCTCTCTCTATCTATCTATCTATCTATCTTCTCTCATACACTGTCTGTCTCAGTATGTCTGTCTCTCTCTGTCTCTCTTCAAACAATCCTGTCACTCTCTCTCTCTCTCTCTCTACACACACACACACACACACACACACACACACACACACACACACACAACACACACACACACACACACACACACACACATATATATATATATATATGTGTGTGTGTGTGTGTGTGTGTGTGTGTGTGTGTGGTGTGTGTGTGTGTGTGTGTGT
>NW_020870542.1:125180-127680 GCF_003789085.1 Penaeus vannamei | reverse complement strand
CTAGTGAGAGAATGTCTGTTCGCGCTAAGACTGTGTTATCTTTGCTTTTTTTATGTGAGTTATTTTTTCATGATGTTATTATCCAGTTTTTAAGAAGAGTAATGATGTAATTGGAATGACCCTCGTGAGAACAGGCAGGAGCCATACAGACAGCAGGGCAGGTCGTGAAGGGTCATTACATGTGCCTTACTGTCCTGAGGAAATAAATCTACTGCGGTTTTCTTTGAGTCTTGCCTTAGGAAAATAGAATTATAAGGAGACATTTTATTTATTAGGGGGAGGGTTAGATAGATGAAAAAGGGCCCTCCAGTCACTCCTCAATTAAAGGTGAGTAGAATATGGAATAATTCAGTAACTTTGCAATGTTTGTGCAAATATCATTGTATATTCAAGTAGCTAACTTTCCTTTAATATGAATAACCTACTTAAAATTTACTAAGTCGAAATATTTGAGTTAAAAACACAAGATGATGATGCTAACAATAGTATTCCAAATAACAATAACAACATGAGAAGTGTCTTGAGGGCTGTCAATTCTCTATTCCAATTATAATATCCGATAACATTCTACAAAATCAGGCTTAAGAAATCACAACCTTTCATCGGTGATTTAAAAATAACCCAAAGACCTTTCTTCCCCATTAGTTCAAGCATCACGAAAAACTTTCTAATAAAGAAATAAAAAATAAAAAGTTTTTTTTTGTCTCATATTCCATTATCGTGAGGAAATCGAATGCCCTTATAAGTGATTTGAGTTGAACGATTATAAATCAGACTGTGGAAAAGTTTCTAGAAAAGTAGAGAGGTATATGTGAGATAGACGAGGAAAAGATAAAGAAAAGAGGATGGAAGGAAGGATAGAGAGAAAAAGAGAGCCATAGAAGGGAAGAAAGAGAAGGGAATTAGATAAAGAAGAGAATGATAAAGTTGAACACTGAGATAAAAAAGACACAGAAAAAACAGAAGCATGGTAATACAGAGAGAAAGAAAGGAAGAGGAAAGATAGAAAAAAAACGGAACAGAGATTGTAAAAAAAAGAGAAACAGTGAGCAAGAGATAGATGGAGGCATAGAGAAAAATAGGGAAGACAAAGGAAGAGAGGAAGAAAGAAAGAAAGAGTGATAAAGATAGACAGATAGATAGAGAGAAGAGTAGAGAGAGAGAGAGAGAGAGAGAGAGAGAGAGAGAGAGAGAGAGAGAGAGAGAGAGAGAGAGAGAGAGAGAGAGAGAGAGAGAGAGAGAGAGAGAGAGAGAGAGAGAGAGAAAGAAAGAAAGAAGAAAGAGAAGAAAGAGAGAGAGAAGAAAAAAGAAAGAAAGAGAGAGAGAGGGAGAAACTAATTAATTTAGGGGAATCGACTCTCACCTCTCTTGAACCGAGACCAACACCCCCTCTTTTTCCTCAATCACAAATTCATAGAATCCTTAGAGTCTCTGGAATTCAATTGAATGGCTGGAGGAATCTTCATTTATTAAGAATGCATGGTTGGCATGGCAACGATGCAACCCTTTCCAGAATTTCCAATGGGGAAGGTTATTGTTATTCATCCCTTGTTGTTTGTCCGTGTAGTTGTTGTTGTTGTTGTTTATGAAGGTGGTTGTGGATGTAGTGTTACTCCTTTTGTTGACGATATGTTAGGTGGTGATGACAATTGTGATGATTGTGATTGTAACAAATTTAGTGGTAGAAGTGACAGTGATGATGTTAATGAGCAAAACGATGATGATAATGAAGAATGCTAATTATACTGATACTGACGATGGTAATGACGACTGTGATGATGATGATATTGATAATAATGATGATAATGATAACAATGATAATAATATCTACTATTATTGTGGTAATAGAAAAAATAATGATAATTATAATCATAGTCATCGCTTTGACTAGCGCCACTACTCTTACAACTACAAACCATACCAGTGCAGCAACTACTGCCACGGTTACAATACCTGCACCCTCTATTACAAACAATATCAACAGAAGCAACTGCAGCAACATTTTCAACAAACAACAAAACATAGGACATGCTCTCCATACGTATGACATAGACTAGACAAACAACCAAACGCATCTTTCCTCAACCGAACACCTTAACGGATAACCGGAGCGCTGAACACCCAGTCACCAATCCAGTCAACCAGCCAATGGGACACACAGTCACTCAGACCGTTCAGTCATCCAGATTAATGCTTATACAGTCAACCGGACAGTCATGCAGTAAGCCAGTCAACCAGCCACTTAGCCACTCATCCAGCAAGCTCTCCAATCAGCCGACCATCCAGTCACCCACCCAATCACCTTACCAGACAGCCCCCGAGTCTCCCAGCCTCCTGTCTCCTTCTGCCCGCTAGTTAAGGCCCTCCACTCCGGTCGGCGATCCCCTATAATGGTTATTCATAGATCATACTTACCTGGGAATTAATTAATGTATATGTTGCCCTTCGGAGGCCTGGCGTGCCTCGGGTTCGCTCGGAGTCGGGAGGGAAATGCCGGATG
>NW_020870542.1:115180-117680 GCF_003789085.1 Penaeus vannamei | reverse complement strand
TCCGATGCGGCCGAGTCCAGGCGGGGGCGCTGGCGCTTCTTCGACGTTTTGTTTCTTCATTGTCCTTTTCTGTTTCTTCATTGTCCTTTTCTGTTTCTTCACTGTCCTTTTCTGTTTCTTCTTCGTCTTTTTCTGTTTCTTCATTGTCCTTTTCTGTTTCTTCTTCGAATTTGTCTGTTTCTTCTTCGTCTTTCATTGTCCTTTTCTATTTTTCCTCCTCCTCTTTCTTCTCTTTTTCTTTTTTTGCTTCTTCCGATTATCATTGCTGTTATTATTATTATTATCATTATTGTTATTATTTTTATTATCATTATCATTGTTGTTGTTGTTATTGTTGGTGTTACTATCATCATTATTGTTATCATTAGTAATAGTTGTAGTGTTATTATCATTGTCATTATTTTTTTTTTAAATCATTATTATTATTATCATTATTGTTACTATTGTTATCATTATTACTATTATTATCATTATTATTATTATTATTATTATTATTATTATTATTATCAATATATCATTATTACCATTATATCATTATTATCATTATCGTTACTATCATCATAATCTTCATTATCATCATGGTTATTATAAACATCGTCACTATTACAATTATCATTATTACCTCTGCAAAGGAGGTTATGTTTTTGGTCGCGTTGATTTTTTTTACCAGAGTGTTTCGTAATCTGTCATTATTTTGGTAGCGATCCGGATATCATTTGTTCGTTTATCAGCAGGATAACTCAAAATGTTATGAACAGATTAGATTAGCCTAACTTAGATTCCATTAAATTTTGGTGGTGATCCGGATCCAGGATTTTTTTGAATATTTACATCTTTGCCCCTATTGCTTTGGCCACACCAAGGAGGTTATGTTTACGGACGTCACCTGTGTACTTAAGAAAGGTGATTTGATGTAATTCCCTAAGTGTAAATATTTATATTGCATTATATTGCACCTTCTCTTCTCCCTCCTTTCTTCATCCTCCGCCTCTCCCTCCTTCTCCTCTCTCCTTACTCTCCTCTTTATTTTCCTCATACTGTTACTTCTTTCTTCATCCTCTTGTTCTTCTTCCTCCATCTCGTCCTCATTTTCCTCGTCTTCATCCTTCCCCTCTTCTTCTTATATGTCAGGTTCCCCTTTTCCTTTTTCCTCCATTTCCTCGCTCCTCCTCTACCCCTATCTCAATTCTTCTCGTATTCTTCTTCCTTATACTCTTCCCCATTTTCTCCCCACTCCTCCTCTCCATCCTCCACTTTTTCTCCTTTTCTTCCCTCCATCTCTATCTTTTTCATCTTTTGCCTCCAAAACCTCTCCTCACTCCCCCCCTCCCCACCTTCCTCTGTCTCCTCCCCCTCCCTTCTCCGTCCTCTTCCTCTTCTCCCTCCTCCCCCATGTCCTCTTCTCCTCCTTTTCTTCCATCTCCTCTTCCCATTGCCTCTTCTCACTCATTCTCCTCCTCTTCCTCTACTTCTTCCATCTCCTCTTCTCCTCTTCTTCCCTCCATCTCCATCCTCTTCCTCCTCCTCCTCTTCTTCCTCCATCTCCTCCATTTCCACCCTTCTCCTCCTCCTCCCCTTCTTCCTCCATCACCTCTTCTCCTCTTCTTCCCTTCATCTCCATCTTCCTCCTCCTCCTCCTCCTCTCCTTCCTCCATCTCTTCTCCACTTCCCCCATCTCCAATCCTCCATCTTTCCCCCTCTCCTTCCTCCCCTTCTTCCTCCATCTCCTCTTCTCCCTCCTTCTCTCCACCCTTCTCTATTAAACCCTTTGCCAATTCCCCTAAACAAGCGGAGCCTACTTCTACGCCCCTTCTCCTCCTACTCCAGCTCCTCTCCTTCCTCCATCTCTTCTTCTCCTCTTCTTCCCTCCATCTCCATCCTCCTCTTTCTCCTCCTTCTCCTCCTCCTCCTCCGCTCCTTCCTCCATCTCCTCTTCTCCTCTTCTCCACTTCCCCCATCTCCAATCCTCCATCTTTCCCCTCCACCACCAACCCATTTCCATCCTCCTCTCCTTCCTCCATCTCCTCTTCTCCCTCCTTCTCCTCTTCCTCCTCTCCTTCCTGCATCTCTTCTCCTCTTCTCCACCTCCCCCACCTCCAATCCTCCATCTTTCTCCATCCTTCTCTCCTTCCTCTATCTCCTCTTCTCCCTCCCTCTCTCCACCCTTCTCTAAACCCTTTACCAATTTCACAAAACAAGCAGAGACTGCTTATACGCTCCTTCTCCTCCTCTCCCTCCTCCATCTCCTCTTCTTCCCTCCATCTCCATCCTCCTTTTTTTTACCTCCTTCTACTCCTCCTCCTCCTCCTCCTCTCCTTCCTCCATCTTTTCTTCTCCTCTTCTTCTCTCCATCTACATCCTCCTCTGTCTCCTCCTTCTACTCCTCCTCCTCCTCCTCATCCTCTCCTTCCTCCATCTCCTCTTCTCCCTCCTTCTCTAAACCCTTTACCAATTTCACAAAACAAGCGGAGCCTACTTCTTCGCTCCTTCTCCTCCTCCT
>NW_020870542.1:95180-100180 GCF_003789085.1 Penaeus vannamei | reverse complement strand
ATTATTATCATTATCATTATCATCATGATTATTATCATTATTATTACCATTACTATCATTATCAACATTATTATCGTTATCATTATTGTTATCATCATTAACATTAGTTGTAGTTTTAGTAGTAATAGTAGTAAGAGTAATGAAAGTGGGAATAGTACTGCTTGTAGTAGTGGTAATAGTATTAGAGGTAACAGTGGTAGTAGTAGTAGTTGCTGTTGTAGTTCAAGTAGCAATCGTAACATTGGTAGTAACAGTATCATTATGTTTCTTTACATCATTATATCATCATTTACATCATTGGTAGTAACGTTTTTACATCATTATAGTTATCATCCCCATCATTATAACAACACGAAATAACAAAACCATCATTATTGTTATCATACACATAAATAAGGGCATTGCACTTATCATCAGGAGTCATTTCTCATTCATCATGGTTAGCTGTAGCATTGGTAGTTGCAGGAGTAACGATAGCAGCAATGACAATAGCGGTAGATGCAATATGAATGCAACTGCACAACAGAACAAAGAAATTCTTCAGATTAAGTCACAGATATTTCGTAACTCTGTCCCCTTTGCAGTATAAAATGAGTTTTGTCGTGTACTACGTAATCTGCTTTCTTTCAAAGGACGAAAACGGAAATGCCTTAGTGAATATGCCCCCCCCCCCCCCCCACCCCTCTCCCTCCACACCACCGCTTACCTTGCTCCTCCCCCCTGGTGCCCCCCCCNTCTCTTCTCTCTCTCTCTCTCTCTCTCCACCACACACACACACACCACATCACACACACACACACACCACACACACACACACACACACACACACACACACACACACACACACACACACACAACACACACACACACACACACACACAAGCCAAGAACAAGCACTAGGCCTGCGACGAGTTTCTGGAATCTGAGAGAAAGAAAGAGAGAAAAGACAAAACAACAAGAAAATAATATATATATGCACACGTGATACTAACGGTAATAATCATTCAACGTTGAAGAAGTAACATTCGGTGTAAATTTGCAGTGTAATAATAGTAGAATCATCTTCAGTGTGAAACAAAAAATCTATTCTATCCTTGTTACAACGAATTAATGATAATAATAATAATAATAAAAATGTGCCACACAATATTGTATTTTATATAACCTTTTTATTCGTTGAGATACTATAAGCCCGTTTCTCGAGATAAAAAAGAACCAAATTTAAGCCAAAGGCGAGCAATTTTGGTAAATAAGGGAATAACAAGAGTGGATTATTGTCACAGAGCAACATATTCTGTCGCATTGTTAAGCTGTTTGTCACTAACCACCAGCCAGCCAGGAGTATCCTTGCAACAGGCTAATCTCTGTGTAGGTTTTTATTCTTTATGTCTGAGGAGTATTTTTTCTTTCTCCATTCATGTCTAGAAAAAAAGAAAAAAATGTGGAAGAATGATTCACTAAGACAACAAATATTTTATTGTAGATGCTGAATCAGGGATTTATTTCATTTATTTTTTATTTTCATTATTATTATTATCATTTACTCAACTCAGTTCTGGCTAGCGTGAGATATGTGTGCATAACTATGTATATACGACTACATAGACACAAGTACAGTATATGTACGGTATATGTATATATAGAGGTAAGTGTATATACATATGTTTTATATATATACATGTATATACATACATACACACACACCCACACACACACACACACACACACAACACATACATATATATATATATATATATATATATATATATATATATATACATATATATATATATATATATATATATATATATATAATATATATATATATATATATATATATATTTGCTATTTTAATGGTCCATGGAGACTGTAACAGAATTAGACATATGTGACAGTTCCGGCAGTATCAGTGAATAGATTGCGAATGAAGTTATTTATTAGAATGAAGTGTAAGAGAAAACTAATGGAGATTAAAAGAGGAAAGATTAATTTATGTACAAGTTAAATCATGGAAAGATATTGATAGAATGGGGACTGAGGGTTTTGATTCCGTCTCATATTTTTATTTCATTTTAATGATTATTGATTTATAATTAGAAAAAAGGGAGGGAATTGAGTTAGTAACTTTGGATATGAGTTGAGTTAGTGGAGAATATTCTTGTTATGTTTTAATATTTATTGCCAAGATTTGCATTACAATATGCCACCTGTTTGTTGTCATTTGTTTATTGAAATAAAATACCAACGGGTAATGATATTTCACATACATATACATATATGTGTGTGTATGTGTGTTTGTAAACGTAGCACCAAAAACAAAATTAAAACTCCAAATTAAAATGAAAAAGCACTGAAAACTTCCCCATTCTGCTTAATTGCATTTACATATTTTGATGAGTTAAAAGTCACGCCCCCCCCCTCCCCCCTTCCGCCCTTCCCCTTTCCCCTTTCCCCCTTCCCTTCCCCTCCCTCCCCTCCCCCTCCCCCTCCCCCCTCCCTTCCCCCTCCTCCTCCCTCCTCCTCCCCCCCCTCCCCCCCTTCCCCCTTCCCCCTTCCCCTTTTCCCATCCCCTCCTCCTCCCCTCCTCCCCCTCCTTCTCCTCCTCCCCTCCCCCCTCCCCTTCCCCCCCTTCCTCCCCCTCCCTCCCCCTTCCTCTCCTCCTCCTTCTCCCTCCCCCACTTAAAAAAAAAAAAAAAAAAAAAAAAAAAACTCTCATTCCTCTTGTAAAATAAACAACTTAATTTTCAAGACTAGAAGTTAAAGCACAGAACGTAAGCACACTTTATCAAAGAAGAGAGAGAGAGAGAGAGAGAGAGAGAGAGAGAGAGAAAAGATGGTCATTAGAGCGTCTACGAGAAGAGAAAAAAATGGAGGAAAAGAAAAGGAAATAAAAAAAAAAAGGCTTTGTTATATCTTGTGCCACAGGAGAGGCATTTGAATGTCGACTTCCAGGCTCTTTTCTCTCGGGGGAAAGGAGTGCCAAGTGACCTTCAGTTTCTCCCTGTCTGTCTCTGTGTCTGTCTGGCTGTTTGTTTGTCTCTGTCTTGTCTGTCTACGTCTACTCTCTCTTTCTGTCTGTCTCTGTATGTTTGTTTGTCTGTCTCTGTTTGTCTGTTCTACGTCTCTGTCTCTTTCTGTCTGTCTCTGATATGTTTGTTTGTCTGTCTGTCTTGTTTGTCTCTGTTTGTCTGTCTACCTCTCTCTCTTTCTTTCTGTCTGTCTCTGACTCTGGCTCTGTCTGCTATATTTGACTTCCCTCTCTCTCTCTCTCTCTCTCTCTCTCTAGCTTTCTCTCTTTCTCTTTCTCTTTCGTATCTGTCAGTTTTTGTCTTTAATTTTTTTCTAATTTCCTTCTCTTTGTCTGTCTTTCTGTTTGTCTGTCTCCGTCTCTGTTTGTCTCTCTGTCTTTCTACCTCTTCTGTCTACTTCTCTCTCTCTCTCTCTCTCTCTCTCTCTCTCTCTCTCTCTCTCCTCCCTTCGCATCTTGCCTCCCTCCTCCTCCCCTCCCTTCCTCCCTCCTCCCTCCTTCCTCTTCAGCTACACATTTCCGCGCTCTTAACACCACCAGAATATTTTCTTATTCTTTCCTTCTTTTTCTCTCCGAAGAAAATATTTCTCCAAACCACGTGACCGGGATGCGTTCCAGCGTTCCTTGCGGTCATCTTAGGGAAAAAAAGGTGTTCCATCGTTCCTCTTGGTCAAGGTTTCGTAAAGTAGCGAAATGAAACAAAAAAAGTATTTTCTTTTTTATATCCTAAAAAATATATATATTTTTTTTATGTTATCTGGTGGTTATTTAAGGAAAAACACGCAAATGCGAAATAAAAAAAAGTAAAATACTTTTTTTTTAAAATTATCTGGTGGTTATTTAAGGAAAATCGTAAATTGGAATGGAGTGGATATATCTGTTTAATCATTTTAATCATTTTTTTTATAATAATCTGTTTAATCATTGTAAAATAATCATAATCTGTTTGATCATTGTAAAATAATCATAATCTGTTTAATCATTGTAAAATAATCATAATCTGTTTAATCATTGTGCATAATCTGTTTGATCATTGTAAATAAATCATTGTAAAGATAATCATATTGTTTAATCAATTGTAAAATAATCATCTGTTAATCATTGTAAAATAATCATAATCTGTTCAATCATTGTAAAATAATCATAATCTGTTCATTGTAAAAATATCATCTGGTTCAATCATTGTAAAATAATCATAATCTGTTTAATCATTGTAAAATAATCATAATCTGTTTAATCATTGTAAAATAATCATAATCTGTTTAATAATTGTAAAATGTATAAGCTTTTGGTAAGAATGCAGCAGTAGACTATTAGAATTAGCAACAAGACTGACACGAAAAGATATGAAATTTAACCATTGGTAAAAGATACAATTAAACATAATTGAAATAATACTTCTTTTGAAATTATTATTTCTTCTGTCAGCGATAATGACCATGGTATTGTTGGTGTGATTGTGATAATGTCAGCGATAATCATAACAGTGATAATGATAATGGTATTATTTGTTAAAGCAACAACAAGAGTGTTGATGATAATGATAACATTGACAGATTGGTGTATGTAGGCCTAGGTTAGCTATTGTCTATTTCATGTCTTAGAAAATTTGCTGAGTAAAATAGAATGAATAAATAAAGCACAACAAATAATTTCAGTTCATCTCTCTCATTCTCTCTATCTCTCCCTCCCTTCCTCTCTCTCTCTCTCTGTTTCTCTTTCCCTCCTCTCTCTCTCTCTTCCTCTCTCTCTCTTTCTCTTTCCTTTCTCTCTCTCTTTCTCTTTCCTCTCTCTCTCTTCTCTCTCCTCTCTCTCTCTCTCTTCTCTCTCTCTTCTCTCTCTCCTTCTTTCTCTCTCTCTCTCTCTCTCTCTCTCTCTCTTCTCCTCTCTCTCTCTCTCTCTCTCTCTCATCACTCTCTCTCTCTAATATTTATCTATATCTCTTTCTCTCTCTCTCCTCTCCTCCTCTCTC
>NW_020870542.1:87680-92680 GCF_003789085.1 Penaeus vannamei | reverse complement strand
AAACCTCGCATTACAGTGAAAAACACCATCTCTCACCATACAAAACGAATAAACCGAAATTAACGTCACCAAACCTCGCATTACAGTGAGAAACACCATCTCTCACCATACAATAACGAATAAACCGAAATTTAACGTCACCAAACCTCGCATTACAGTGAAAAACACCATCTCTCACCATACAATAACGAATAAACCGAAATTCAACGTCACCAAACTTGCATTACAGTGAAAAACACCATCTCTCACCATACAATAACGAATAAACCGAAATTTAAACGTCACCAAACCTTGCATTACAGTGAAAAAACACCATCTCTCACCATACAATAACGAAAAAACGAAATTTCAACGTCACCAAACCTCGCATTACAGTGAAAAAACACCATCTCTCACCATACAATACGAATAAACCGAAATTTAACGTCACCAAACCTCGCATTACAGTGAAAAACACCATCTCTCACCATACAATAACGAAAAAACCGAAATTTAACGTCACCAAACCTCGCATTACAGTGAAAAACACCATCTCTCACCATACAATAACGAATAAACCGAAATCAACGTCACCAAACCTCGCATTACAGTGAAAAACACCATCTCTCACCATTAACGAATAAACGAAATTCAATAAATCGCATTACGAATAACGAAAAACCGAAATTTAACGTCACCAAACCTCGCATTACAGTGAAAACACCATCTCTCACATACAATAACAATAAACGAAATTAACGTCACCAAACCTCGCATTACAGTGAAAACACCATCTCTCACCATACAATAACGAAAAAACCGAAATTTAACGTCACCAAACCCTCGCATTACAGTGAAAACACCATCTCTCACCATACAATAACGAAAAAAAACCGAAATTTAACGTCACCAAACCTCGCATTACAGTGAAAAACACCATCTCTCACCATACAATAACGAAATAAACCGAAATTTCAACGTCACCAACCTCGCATTACAGTGAAAAACACCATCTCTCACCATACAATAACGAATAAACCGAAATTCAACGTCACCAAACCTCGCATTACAGTGAAAAACACCATCTCTCACCATACAATAACGAAAAAACCGAAAATTCAACGTCACCAAACCTCGCATTACAGTGAAAAACACCATCTCTCACCATACAATAACGAAATAAACCGAAATTCAACGTCACAAACCTCGCATTACAGTGAAAGACACCATCTCTCACCATAGAATACGAATAAACCGAAATTTAACGTCACCAAACCTCGCATTACAGTGAAAACACCATCTCTCACCATACAATAACGAATAAACCGAAATTAACGTCACCAAACCTCGCATTACAGTGAGAAGACACCATCTCTCACCATACAATAACGAAAAAACCGAAATTCAACGTCACCAAACCTCGCATTACAGTGAAAAACACCATCTCTCACCATACAATAACGAAAAAAACCGAAATTCAACGTCACCAAACCTCGCATTACAGTGAAAAAACACCATCTCTCACCATACAATAACGAATAAACCGAAATTCAACGTCACCAAACCTCGCATTACAGTGAGAAAGACACCATCTCTCACCATACAATACGAATAAACCGAAATTCAACGTCACCAAACCTCGCATTACAGTGAAAAACACCATCTCTCACCATACAATAACGAAAAAACCGAAATTTAACGTCACCAAACCTCGCATTACAGTGAAAAAACACCATCTCTCACCATAAATAACGAATAAACCGAAATTCAACGTCACCAAACCTCGCATTACAGTGAAAAACACCATCTCTCACCATACAATAACGAATAAACCGAAATTCAACGTCACCAAACCTCGCATTACAGTGAAAAACACCATCTCTCACCATACAATAACGAATAAAACCGAAATTCAACGTCACCAAACCTCGCATTACGACGAAAAAACCGAAATTAACGTCACCAAACTCGCATTACAGTGAAAAACACCATCTCTCACCATACAATAACGAAAAAAACGAAATTCAACGTCACCAAACCTCGCATTACAGTGAAAAACACCATCTCTCACCATACAATAACGAATAAACCGAAATTCAACGTCACCAAACCTCGCATTACAGTGAGAAACACCATCTCTCACCATACAATACGAAAAAACCGAAATTCAACGTCACCAAACCTCGCATTACAGTGAAAAAACACCATCTCTCACCATACAATAACGAATAAACCGAAATTAACGTCACCAAACCTCGCATTACAGTGAAAAACACCATCTCTCACCATACAATAACGAAAAACCGAAATTCAACGTCACCAAACCTCGCATTACAGTGAAAAACACCATCTCTCACCATACAATAACGAATAAAACCGAAATTCAACGTCACCAAACCTCGCATTACAGTGAAAAACACCATCTCTCACCATACAATAACGAATAAACCGAAATTCAACGTCACCAAAACCTCGCATTACAGTGAAAAACACCATCTCTCACCATACAATAACGAATAAACCGAAATTCAACGTCACCAAACCTCGCATTACAGTGAAAAACACCATCTCTCACCATACAATAACGAATAAACCGAAATTCAACGTCACCAAACCTCGCATTACAGTGAAAAACACCATCTCTCACCATACAATAACGAATAAACCGAAAATTCAACGTCACCAAACCTCGCATTACAGTGAAAAACACCATCTCTTCACCATACAATAACGAAAAAACCGAAATTCAACGTCACCAAACCTCGCATTACAGTGAAAAACACCATCTCTCACCATACAATAACGAATAAACCGAAATTTAACGTCACCAAACCTCGCATTACAGTGAAAAACACCATCTCTCACCATACAATAACGAAAAAACCGAAATTCAACGTCACCAAACCTCGCATTACAGTGAAAAAACACCATCTCTCACCATACAATAACGAATAAAACCGAAATTCAACGTCACCAAACCTCGCATTACAAAAACACCATCTCTCACCATACAATAACGAAAAAACCGAAATTCAACGTCACCAAACCTCGCATTACAGTGAAAAACACCATCTCTCACCATACAATAACGAATAAACCGAAATTCAACGTCACCAAACCTCGCATTACAGTGAAAAACACCATCTCTCACCATAGAATAGCGAATAAACCGAAATTCAACGTCACCAAACCTCGCATTACAGTGAAAAACACCATCTCTCACCATACAATAACGAATAAACCGAAATTAACGTCACCAAACCTCGCATTACAGTGAAAAACACCATCTCTCACCATACAATAACGAATAAACCGAAATTAACGTCACCAAACCTGCATTACAGTGAAAGACACCATCTCTCACCATACAATAACGAAAAAACCGAAATTCAACGTCACCAAACCTCGCTACAGTGAAAAACACCATCTCTCACCATACAATAACGAAAAAACCGAAATTTAACGTCACCAAACCTCGCATTACAGTGAAAAACACCATCTCTCACCATACAATAACGAATAAACCGAAATTCAACGTCACCAAACCTCGCATTACAGTGAAAAAACACCATCTCTCACCATACAATAACAAAAAACCGAAATTAACGTCACCAAACCTCGCATTACAGTGAAAAACACCATCTCTCACCATACAATAACGAAAAAAAACCGAAATTTAACGTCACCAAACCTCGCATTACAGTGAAAAACACCATCTCTCACCATACAATAACGAAAAAACCGAAATTTAACGTCACCAAACCTCGCATTACAGTGAAAAACACCATCTCTCACCATACAATAACGAATAAACCGAAATTCAACGTCACCAAACCTCGCATTACAGTGAAAAACACCATCTCTCACCATACAATAACGAAAAAACCGAAATTTAACGTCACCAAACCTCGCATTACAGTGAAAGACACCATCTCTCACCATACAATAACAAAAAAACCGAAATTTAACGTCACCAAAAATTACAGTGAAAAAACACCATCTCTCACCATACAATAACGAATAAACCGAAATTCAACGTCACCAAACCTCGCATTACAGTGAAAGACACCATCTCTCACCATACAATAACGAAAAAACCGAAATTTAACGTCACCAAACCTCGCATTACAGTGAAAGACACCATCTCTCACCATAGAATAGCGAATAAACCGAAATTTAACGTCACCAAACCTTGCATTACAGTGAAAAACACCATCTCTCACCATACAATAACGAAAAAACCGAAATTCAACGTCACCAAACCTCGCATTACAGTGAAAAACACCATTTCTCACCATACAATAACGAATAAACCGAAATTCAACGTCACCAAACCTTGCATTACAGTGAAAAACACCATCTCTCACCATACAATAACGAAAAAAACCGAATTCAACGTACCAAACCTCGCATTACAGTGCATTTCTCACCATACAATAACGAATAAACCGAAATTCAACGTCACCAAACCTCGCATTACAGTGAAAAACACCATCTCTCACCATACAATAACGAATAAACCGAAATTCAACGTCACCAAACCTCGCATTACAGTGAGAAGACACCATCTCTCACCATAGAATAGTGAATAACCCGAAATTCAACGTCACCAAACCTCGCATTACAGTGAGAAGACACCATCTCTCACCATACAATAACGAATAAACCGAAATTTAACGTCACCAAACCTCGCATTACAGTGAGAAAAACACCATCTTTCACCATCCTACTTCCTTCCTCGCTGGCAACACCCACCTGCCACTTATTTAACCCTTTGTCACTGTAGAAATTGCACCATCACTTCCGGTGTCTTGGAGCTGACACGGGGGAGCAGAGGCTAATTTTAGAGAATGCAAAATGCTTCGATACTCCTAAGGTGTTGGGAGTGTATGTGGGTTTTGTGTGTTTTGTGGGGTGGGTGTATGTGGGTGTGAATCTGAGTGTGTATATGTGTGTATTGAGTCTGGGTGTGTGAGTCTGAGTGTTTGTTGTGAGTGTGTGCGTTGCGTTGTGTGTGCATA
>NW_020870542.1:62693-87473 GCF_003789085.1 Penaeus vannamei | reverse complement strand
TTTCCATATCTATTCTATTCTATCTATCTATCTATGCTATCTATCTATCTATCTATCGTATCGTATCTATCTATCTATCTAACTATTATCTATCTATCTATCTATTATCTATCTATCTATCTATATAATATATATATATATATATATATATATATATATATATATATATATATATATATATATATATTATATACACGTGTGTTGTGTCTGCGCGTGTGTGTTATTGTGTGTGTGTTTGTGTATTTATCTATTGTTCTATTTACGTGCGTGTGCATATGTACTTATGATATATACGTGTGATCAGATATATATCAAAGCCCACACGCCCAAATCACAAACAGTCGTATTTGAAAATATGTTGGACATTTTAAAACCTGTCCCCGTCATTCACAGAGATTTGGGGGAGGGGAGGGGGGGGGGGACGGGGGGAGTGGACGAATAGGGGCGAGGAACAAGGGGAGGAGGGACGAGGGATAGGGGGAGGAGGGAGGAGATAGGGATGAGGGACAGGGAGGAGAGAAGGTGGAAAGTAGGGGGAGGAGGGAGGAGAGATAGGGACAGGAGGGGCAGGGATAGGCAGGAGGGCAAGGCATAGGTGGAGGAGGGACGAGGCATGGGGGGGGATGACAGAAAGCGAGGAGGCCCCGTGCGTTCGATAATGATAACTTTATGCCGATTAAATTGGTGGAACCGCCAATCCAATTTTGTTTCAGTGACCCCTCGTCTGCCTCGTCCTCTTGCCTTTGGCTCTTGCCTCTTGTTTTTCCTCCTTTTCCCCAATTCTCTTTTATTTTTATTCTTATTTTATTTTTTTTTTTTAGTCGGTGAAAAAAATGGGAAAAGGTTTTGGTTGTTGGTTATGGAGAGGGTCATTTGTTATTATTTTGTTATTATTGTTTTTTTCTTATCATTATTGTTGTTGTTTTTTCATTATTGTTATTATCATTGTTATCATTATTATTTTTTTTACTATTATTATTATTAATATTATTATTATTGTTATTATTATTATTATTATTATTATTATTATTATTATTATTATTATTATTATTATTTATTACTATATTTTTACTTATTATCATTATTGTTTTAGTTAATATTTAATATTTTATATTCATCACCACCAGCAATAAAAGAAAAATGCACCAGTGTGTGAAAGCAACTGGGCGCTTGTATCATTGTTCTTGTTATATCATTTTTGTTGTTATTAAAATGCAAAATATCTTTTTTATTACATGTAAGCGTATTTGCGCAATTTAGACTTGAAAGTAACAAGCCATAAATGACGAGTTGCATATATGTTTATGTATTAGTGTGGGAAGAGCATTTACATACATAAAATGCATAAGCCGAAAAATGGAAAAGGAAATAAAAAAAAGAAGAATCGACAGTACCAGGAAGCGAGAAGCGGTAGGGGGAGACTCCTGTAAAAAAGAAAAAAGAAAACCAGCAATGTAAACAACTGGGCGCGGGAAGGACTTGGCGACATGACCTGGCGAGAGAGGGAGAGGGACAGAGAGGAGGAGGGGAGCGAGGAGAGAGGGGAGGGAGCGAGAGGGAGGGGAGGGGCAGAGAGAGGAAAGAGAGGAGAGAGAGGGGGAGAGAGAAAGAGAGAAGAGAGAGGGGGGGAGAATGAGAGGAGAGAAAGAGAAGGGGAAGAGAAAAGAGAGGAGAGAGAGTGGGAGAAAGAAATAGAGAGAGACAGAGACAGAAAGAATGACACAGAAAGAGAAGATAGACAGACAGATGAACAGATTGGTCCCATAGTCCCGAAAGAGAGGGCTTTGACGAAGGAGAACGGGAAACGCCATAACAAGTGAGAGAGGGATAGGGAGAGGAGGCGAGAGGGGGTGGGGGAGGTTTTGTGAGAGAGGGGCAGGGAGAGGGAGGGAGAGGGAGGGGAATGTGAATGTGGAGGGGAGAGGAGGAGGAAGAGGGAGGTTTAGAGAGAGAGAAAGATAAAAGGAGGGGATGCTGAAGAGGAAAAAAATGAGAGAGAAAGATAAAGAGAACGAGGGGGAATGAGGGGAGGTGGAGAAATGCAAATAGATAAAGAAATAAGAGAGACAGAAAGGCAGACATACAAACGTACGGGCAGACAGAGAGAAGAGAGAGAGATAGGGAAGGAGGAGAGAGAGAGAGAGAAAGCAATATTTGGGTATTAAATTGGCCGTTTCGTCTTCATTGGCTGTTAATTGCTGGGGTCGATCGGTAAACCCACTTTCGGCGTGGTTTAGCGAGCGTTTCAACATAAAATTGTTCTTTTTCTAAGTTGACATTTATGTAGATCTATCAGCTTCGGTTGCCGGGAGGAAATATGGCATCGGATTTTGATTTTCGTCGCTAAAACATCATGAAATATGTGAACGTCATTTAGCTCTGTGTAAAGTGCGGAGCGGGAAAAGCTCGCCTGCCCGGTTTGGAAGTCTACGGGTCGCACCCGTCTTTGGCTCTCTCTTTTCGGGTGGGGGGCAGGTCTAGCCAAGGAACGAGCCATTATAAGGCGATAAAGAGGGGATGGACACAGGGTGATAAAAGAGGGAGTTAACGTCGGAAGAGGATGAGGAGGAGAGCCAATGGACCGTGACTGTAATGCAGAGGGAGTCGCTGCAATCCATTATGCAAGTGCAGTTGATTAGGCAGGTGATGGGGCGTGAGGGGGCGTGATTCGGAGGTGAGGAGGGGGAGGGGAGGGAGAAAAGGGGGAGGTGATGTTGATATGGGAGATGGAGAGTGAGGAGAGAGAATGAGAGGAGGAGAGAGAGAGAGAGAGGAGAGGGACAAGGAGAGAAGTCGAAGTGGAAGAGGAAGAGGAAAATGGAGAGGGAGAGAGCGAGAGCGAGAGAAAGAAAGAAAAAACGAAAGATTGGCATTGGTAACGATCACTGTAACATGCTTATGTCCGAAATCAAGAACGAAAAAGACAGACGCCCAAGTGCCCGTGCGCGTGTGCCGGTCCGTCCGACGGCCCCTCGAGTCGCCTTCCCTTCCCATCCCGGAGCGCAGATGGGAGGCGAAGCAAGATGCGCAGACCGGTTTGCCACCTCCACTCACCGGAACGAATCACACCGAACGCAGATCAAAGACATTACATTCGGCAACAGGCCATCAAAAGAGCGTCCGATTGCCTTCATTATGGCCTGGCTTCCCTTAATCGCGCTGGGAAGAAGCCACGCGCCGCCATCGATCCCGTTGTAAACACGTTTCGTGCAAGTTTAATGGGTTTTGGATGCTGATAACCCGCTGGCTTCGGGAGGGGGCGGTTGCGGGGGGAATTTTGCGGTGGCAGTGATCGGAGGGGGTCGATTTTTTTCTTTTTTTTTTTGGGGGGGGGGGGGTCAGTGTAGATTCTGTAGGTTTTTGTTTAAGGTTGAGAAGCTTACGGTATTTTCGTTCTGCTGTCTCTTAGTTGTTTTTTTTTTTTCATGCATGCCGATCTGTTTAAGGAAGTATCTTAGGTATGTCATGTCCGCCGTGATTTTTTTTCTTTTTATTTTTTTTTACATTATAGTGGAAATTTTTTCACGTCCCGCCATCGCTTTGTATATGATAGTGCCGTAGCATTTTGCTTTTTCCCCTGCCCGCCCATTGTTTAATATATTGTCGAGTTACAACTTGATTTCACCGGTCCTTTCCTTCCCCATTTTGGAGAAAGGAAGTGATATTTTCTCCTTCCTTTTTCCTTTGCCCCCCCCCGTCCTTTTTTATCTTTCTCCGTTGACGTCAAAAAAAGAGGGGGAGGGGGCGGGGGGCAGCAGGGGGCATCATGGCGGAATCGTCGAGCGGGAACCCGGGTGAGCTCTCGGTCAGTCGTCTTAGTGGGAGTTGTGTCGTTGTGGAGAGCTTAAGGTACAGGAGCTTTCGTTGCAGAGGGGGGGAGGCGGGGGCGGAGGGGGGGGCAATTCGCAGATGTTGCAATGTTGCGGACGCTCTTGAATGGCGCGATACGGTGGGGGCGTCTTGGCATCATCCGTATTATGGGGGATTTACTTCAGCGATTTACTTCAGCGATTGGCGAAGCTCTTATCCCGCGGTTCGGGAGACAAGCAGATCGAGACGTAAATATATCTCAGTGGTATTGGAAAGATGTTGGGCGGGGGTGGGGTGGGGGGTGTAAGGATATAGGGATAGTGGGGTGGGGGAAATAGGATAGGGGTGGGGAAAGATATAGGGATGGGGGGGGTGGGGATGGGGGTAATATAGATAGGGATGGGGAATGGGGGAAGGATATAGGAATAGGATGGCGGGTGGGTAAGGTATAGGGATAGGAGCTGGTGGCGGTATTAGAATCGCGGGAATGGAAGAGGTTTAAGCAAGCGAAGGATGCAGGACCCCGGGCGTGCGTGTTCTCAAGTGCGGGCCCTCAAGTGGGGGGGGGGGAGGCTAAAGAGGCTAGATTGGCCACTTGTTCGTATGGGCGGCTCGGCTCAGTGGGTGATGTGGAGAGCCGGGTTGTGTTTCCGAACATTGGCGTGGGCGTGTGGGCGTCACTTCCGGGAGAGGAGATGGGGATGGATGATGGTGTGTGTTTGAGAGAGGGAAGAGGGGAGGGAGAAGGAGAGACGAGACAGATAGGTAGAAAGAAGAAATAGAGAGAATACAGACAGATCGACACAAACAGAAAGACAGACACAGACAAGACACAAATATATATATGAGAGAGAGAGAGAGAGAGAGGAGGAGAGAGAGAGAGAGAGAGGAGAGAGAGAGAGAGAGAGAGAGAGACAGACAGACAGATATAGACAGAACGAGAGTTAGAGATAGACACAGTGATAAAGATATATATATATATATATATATATAATATATATATTATATAGAGAGAGAGATAGATAGAGAATAGAGAAAGAGATAGATAGAGAAGAGAGAAAGAGAGAAGAGAGAGAGAGAGAGAGAGAAAGAGAAAGAGAAAGGAAGAGAGAGAAGAGAGTATGAAAGTGAATGAAATTGATCCCTTCCTGCAGCCGCCATTCACGTCCACATCCTCCATATTTCTGGCAATTGCCGTCCATCTCCGCCCTGCTCGTCGCCCCTGCCACGGCGTGCCATAAAGTGCCATTCAGTGCAACGGCCAGCGGGAAGGGAGGAGAGAGGGGAAAGGGGAAGAGAAGGAGGGAGAGGGGAAAGGGGAAAGAGGAGGAGAGAGGAAGGCAAGAGAAAGGGAAAAAAAGAAGTAGGAAGAGGAGAGGGAGAGGGAAAAAGAGGAGGAAGAGGGAGGGAACAGGCAAAAGAGGAAAAGGGGAAAGAAGGGAGGAAGAGGGAAAGGGAAAACGAGGAGGAAGAGGGGAGGGGAACAGGGAAAAGAGGAAAGAAAGGGAGGAAGAGGAGAGGGGAAAGGGGAAAAAGAAGTAGGAAGAGGAGAGGGGAAAGGGGAAAAAGAAGTAGGAAGAGGAGAAGGGAAAGAAGAAAGAGATGGAGGAAGAGGGGAAAGGGAGGGTAGAGAAGGAAAGGGAGGGTAGAAAAGGAAGGAGAGAAAATGGAAGTTTAGTCAGAGGAAAGGGGAAAGGGGGACGTGCAGGGAGGGAAAAGGGGAGAGAAAAAAGTAAAATGAGGACAGAGGGAAAGGAGCTAAAACAGGGAAGAGCAAAGGAGAGCAATTAGAAATGGGGAAATGAGGAAGAGAAAAGGAATAAAATCGAGGAGGAGGTGAAGGGGGAGAAAACCGAGGAGTTAGAACAGGGGTGCGGGTGCAGAGCGAGCGTGTTGGCAGCGGCGGTGGCAGGGTCAAGGTATTGGCAGGGTCGAGGCCTTGGTAGGGTCAAGGTTTTAGCAAGGTCGTATTGGCCGAGGGTAGGCAGGGTCAAGGTTTTAGCAGGTCGAGGCGTTGCAGGGTAGCCTTGGTAGGGTCAAGGTTTTAGCAAGGTCGAGGTGTTGGTAGGGTCAGGTATTGGCAGAGTCAAGGTCTTGGTACGGTCAAGGTTTTAGCAAGGTCGAGGTGTTGGCAGGGGTCAAGGTCTTGTAGGGTCAAGGTGTAGCAGGGTCGAGGCGTTGGCAGGGTCAAGGTTGGTAGGGTCAAGGTTTGAGTAGGTCAGCAAGGGTCGAGGCCTTGGTAGGGTCAAGGTGTGAGCAGGGTCGAGGCGTTGGCAGGGTCGCGTGCCGTGGTGGGCGGCCATCCGCGGGGAAGGGCGATAGACGTGACCGCCCGTTGTCATGGAGATTAATCCTTTTGACTTGAACATTTATTAATTACGGGCTTCGGTTACGGACTTGGTTAGTTTCCCGAGCCCGACAGACAAACCACATCGGGAGTATTTTTTTTCTTTGTTTTTCTTTTCTTCTCTTTTCTTTTTTTCTTGCCCCCTCCTCTCCAGCTTCTTTTGCATACCCTGTTCCTTCTTTTGATTATTTCTCTTGTAATACCTTTTGCCTTGTATACCCCCTTTTCCTCGTCTTTCAAGGCCCCCTCCTTTCTTTTATTACCCTGTCCTTTCCTCCCTTAATATCCTCCTCTTTCTCTGTTTCAGTTATTACCACCACTTTCATCCTCCTCTAAAGCCCCTCCTCCTTTAAGACCCCCGCCCTTGGTAAATCCTCCCCTCCCCTCCGCAAATTTCCCTTCCCTCCCTCTTTTAATTCCCTCTCCCCTTCCTCTAATACCCTCCCTTGCCTCCTCAAATCTCCCTCCTCTTCCTTTTTGATTCTCCTTTCCCTCCTCCAGTACCCCTTACCTCTCTCCCCCAATACCCTCCTCTTCCCTCCTCAAATGCCCCCTCCTCTTTCCTCCTCTTTCCCCTCGTTTTCTTCTATTCGTTCCTCGGTGACTTAGTTCCTTATTTTTTCTTTTAAATCCGTTGTTTAGGTCACCCGTTGTGACCTCGCTGGTTTCCTTCGCTGTGACCTTGTTCGTTTCGACTGTGGTGACCTCGCTTGTTGTGGCTTCGTTCGTTCGTTTCCTCCGCTTTGACTTCACTCTGTTTTCTTCTGCTTAGACCTCGTTCGTTCCAATGTGACCGTTTTTTTATCCTTTGCGACCTCGATCGTTCCTTCCGCTGTGACGTCACTCGCTCGTTTCTTTCGTTCTAACCCTGTACCGTTCTTGGCCATCGAGTTAAGCGTTATTAACACACCATCGGTTTAGTTTCTAGCGTTACGTGGTCATGGCCGCAGTTTTATGCTAAAGTCCACTATCTGTCATCATCACGGGAAAATTCACCATCACCGCAGATTTCGTTTTCACCGCAGTGCTCGCGGCCACGGCAGAATTCACTAATTTCCCGCCCCGTCAGTGGTAGCGCATACTTGACTCTCGCCGCCAAGTGTTCACCGCGTGAGAAATCGCCGCCACACTTCACCATTCGCCACGTCACCGCCATCGCCTCCGCCAGCATGAATTTCCTTCCGTCGCTCTTTCGCCGTTTAGAGGTCGGGTGGATTAGCAAAGGGAGGGATGGTTTGGGTGGATATTGTCACGGGGTGTTATTTGTTCTCTCCCTCTCTTCTTTCTCTCTTTCAGCCTCTGTTTTTCCCCTCTCTCTTTCTCTTCTTTCTCTTTCTCTTCTCTTTCTCTTCTTTCTCTTTCTCTTTCTCTTCTCTTTCTTTTCTTTCTCTCTCTCTCTCTCTCTCTCTCTCTCTCTCTCTCTCTCTCTCTCTCTCTCTCTCTCTCTCTCTCTCTCTCTCTCTCTCTCTCTCTCTCTCTCTATCTCTCTCTCTCTCTCTCTCTCTCTCTCCTTCTCTCTCTCTCTCTCGTGTCTCTCTCTCTCTCTCTCTCTCTGTCTCCCTCCTCTCCCTCTCTCCTCCCTCTCTCTCATCCCCTCCCTCTCTCTCTCCCTCCCTCCCTCTCCTCCCTCCCTCTCCTCCCTTCTCCCTCCTCTCCCCCTCCTCTCTCCCTCCCTCTCTCCCTTCCTTCTTCCCTCCTCTCCTTCCCTCCCTCACTCTTTGCCTAATAGATTTATTGTCGCCATTAAATTACTTAATTTAATCAAGGAATTAAACTTGGAGACGCGCCAACACACGCGGGTGCTCTATGTTATGCTGAATTTATAATTTTTTTTTATTATTTTCTTGTTTTGTTGGGATGTTTGTTCGTTTTTTTGAGTAGTAGAATTGGTAAGATTTTCTGCGCCAAAAAATAGACAAAGATAAAAGAATACGTAAAAGCGGGCAAGATATTGGACGGATGAATATAAAATCGGAAAGCATCATGGAAACCCAACATAGAGCGGCTGATATGTTGTGTCAGGCTGGAGTTCGGCGCGGAGGTGGTAGGAGGACGCGCTATTCGCCCTTATCTTATGTTGCGTCTCGGCTATGCGGTGTTATCCAGCATGTGATCGGCTCCCTTTATTATGCTTTCGGTTCTCTCTTCGTATGTATGTTTTTTTCTTGTTTGTTTTTGCTTAATATTTGCTCTTAATTAAGTTCAATCTTTTGTCGTTCCCTCTTTTCGTTTTCTTTCTCATTCGTGTTATTTTCTTTTTCCGTGTGTTTTGTATACTTCGTGTCTCTTCCATAATGCGTTTCTGATTTTTTCCTTCACTGCATACCTCATACGTTAAGGTTCACACCTCATAGCTCTTCCATCAAACCTCATACCTCATACTTCCCATTCTCCATCCTTACACTTACCTTTCACATCTTTCACTTCAAGGTGCTACCTTCACGTCTCTCGCCACATACCACATACCCGAATCTCAGTAGCTGCTACCCTCCCCCCTGGCCCTTGCTCCCGCCCATCAACCACCACCTCTTCTCCCTTACTCCCAGTCCCCCTCCCCCTGCCTCTGACCGTCAGCCCCTTACCCATTACCCCTACCCCCCTACCCACCGCTCCTACCCCATAGCATTAACTCCTACGTCCTGCCGTAACCCCTACCCCTTAGCTTCAACCATTACCCCCCCATCCCGCTCCTCTACTCCTACTGCTTCGCCGCAACCATTACCCCCCCTCCTCCGCTCCTCTACTCCTACTGCTTCGCCGCAACCATTACCCCCTACCGCCTTAATCTCCACCAACCGCCGGTCTTCAGCCCCCCCTCCCCAACTGTACCACTATACCCCTTCCCTCTCCCCCTCTCATTACTGCCTTCCTCTTCCCCTTCCCCTTTCCCCACCCTTACCCCTTCCCATTCCCTTTCCCCTGCTCCCTTCCTCTTCCCCCTATCATCTTCCCCTTCCCTTTCCCCACCTTTACCCGTCCCCCTACCCCCTTCATTCCCCTTCCCCTTCCCCTTCCATTCCATTCATTCCCTTCCCTACCCCACCCTACCCCACCGCCCAGCCTCGCCGCCGCGCTCCCTTCCTTGCGTTCCGCGCGCAATACAGACGAGATCCTCCCTGAGAATCGATGGCTGTGAAGACGGAGCGATCTCCTTGGGCGGCGCGGCGGTGATGGTGATGATAATGATGATGATGATGGTGGCGGTGGTGGCGGTGGTGGCGGTGGCGGTGCGGGAGATGCGTCCTTTGGGCAGAGGGTGATCCGGTGGTAATGACATCACCGCCGAATCAATTGCGAGTTCGGCTTTGCTGTTATTGCTCACGGTGGCAAGCAGTGTGTTCGGTCGGGCAAGCCGGGAGGGAACGCGTATGGAACGGTTTTGTTGTATTTGTGTTTTCGTGTTTTTTTTTTTCTTTTCTTTTCTTTTTGTACCTTTGTGCAGTTGTATGTCTGTATAGCTGGCATTCGTATCACGTAGGGCAGGAGGGATATGGTTCATACGGCGATTGCAATGGCTTTAGGGCGCGTGCAACAGGAAGATTGTACCGTCCGCATTCTGAGAATAGTCTGCAGGATTACAGAATGTCCTTACGGTATGCAAATTATGCCAGATGCAAGTGAAGTGTCCTCCCAACCCTCTGAGTTCAAGCCAGGACAGTCGCGGCCCGATGAAGAGGCTGGAAAGTCTACGGGGACGACTTGCCACGTTTCACTACCACGCCAAACGTCCCCGCTGTGGAGGATTACGTCGGAAGATTATTTCGAAAACGACTCGTCACGGGCGATTTGCGATA
The DNA here is from genome assembly GCF_003789085.1 of Penaeus vannamei. Classification (NCBI taxonomy): domain Eukaryota; kingdom Metazoa; phylum Arthropoda; class Malacostraca; order Decapoda; family Penaeidae; genus Penaeus; species Penaeus vannamei. The sequence continues at coordinate 77,522 of NW_020870542.1, read as the reverse complement.
GGAACGATGGCGCGAGTGAGTGCTCGCCCATCACTAACGAGCGAGGAAACACGCCGTTCGTAAGGAATCACAGGACAGCTTACCGGATCGCGCTCGCTTCGGCCCGAAATTCCGTTGTTAGGGCTCAGCCGCCTTGGCAAACACGAGACAAATTGTCCGAGAGTAAAACAATCACTTATTGGGTCAGGGAGTCACTTTAATTTCCTGCTTGGTTGACTCTCTTCCGTGGTCGTAGGGAGGGGTGTGGGGAGGAGGGGAGGGGGAAGGGGAAGCGGGAGAGGTTTTATTGGAAGAGATATTGTTGCTGTTGCTTTTGCTGTTTTTTCTTGTGTGCGTCGCTTCGTAATATGGTTCGGAACGGTTGATACAGCTCATAAAACTTTTGCTGGAAACTGCAAGAAAGGCTGTGCTCAAGAGACGGAAAAAACAAAGAGAAGGAAGAGGGGAGGGCGGAAAAACACAAAATATAAATGCTCTCCGGTGTATTGAAGAGTGTTCGCAGGCCCAGCGAGGTTGACAGACCACGTGAGTCAATTTGTGCAACAAAGCGAGAGTTGAATATGGGAGGAGTGCCGGAGTGATTGATATTGGCACTCCTGGAGTGTGCACGGACTCTCCTATCCCAGAGGGCCATCTCGGCGGGAGTAGGGAGGGGAAGAGGGGGGGGTGTAAGGTTGAAGAGGCGGAGGAGGCTATGGCAGAGACTGGTGTTGAGGGAGAGAGAAAGAGGGAGGGGAAGGAGAGAGAGGAGGGAGAAGGAAGAGAGAAAAAGAAATGGAACTAGAGCGAGAGAGAGAGAGGAGGGAGAAGGGAGAGTGAGATGAAGAGAGAAAATGAAATAGAGCTAAAGCGAGAGAGAGAGAGAGAAAGCGAGAGAGAGAGAGAGAGAAAGAAGGAGTAAGAGCGAGAGAGATCGAGGAAGAGACACACAGACAGAGACAGACAACGGGAGAGAGAAGTGGAAAGAAAGGAATTGCCAAATGAGACGAGAAGCATAAGGAAGACCTCCGAGAGAGGAGAGCGGGAAGTGGCGCTGGAAATGGAAAGGAAATCAGCAAAAAGTGTCAGCGAGAAAGTGAAAAGTCAGCTGCCAAGGCCAATTCTCTTTGCGCTTTCCTCATTTCCTGTCATTTCTCTCTTGTTCCATTTTTAACCCTTTTTTTCTTTGTCTTTCTTAACCTCTGTGTTTGGATTATTCTTTGTGTTGTTTTGTTCTGTTCCTGTTTTTTTTTTCCATTTTGTCTTAATTTTTTAGAATATCTTTTCTCTTTTTGAATATCCGTTTCTCTCTCTCTCTTTCTTTCTTTCTTTCTCTCTCCCTCTCCCTCTCTCTTTCCCTCTCCTTTCTCCTCCCTCTCTCCTCTCCCCCTCTCCCCCTCTCCCCATCTCCATCATCGCTTCTCTCTCTTTACGTCATTATCATACCCCTTCAAATATCCGTTTCTGCTTGAATGTTTCCCCTTGTTTCCTCTTCCCCCCTTCATCTCATCATCCCTTTTCCCCTTTTCCCCTTCGCTTCTTCCGGTAGTTATCCTTCCCTTTCCCTTTTCCCTTTCCTGCCTGTGGTTTCCGCTTCATTACACTTGTAGTTTATACAGTCGGAGGATGGATAAAGGGGGAAGGGGGAGGAGAATAGGATTGGGAGGGAGGGAAGGAGGAGGGAGGGAGGGAGGAGGGAGGAGGCAAGGGAGGGAGGATTGACTAGAAGGGAGAAAGGGGGAGGGCTGGGAGATATTGAATGAAGGATGGGTCAGGTGGGGGGACCTAGCGTTCGGTATTTCTTAGGCTTTTTTTTTTTTATCTCATTCTCTTTTTTACTGGCCTCCCCCTTTCTTTCTATTTTCCTCCCTCGCTCTCTCTCCCTCTCTCTCTCTATCTCTTTCTCTCTCTCTCTCTCTCTCTCTATCTATCTATTCTTCTCTTTCTCTCTCTCTCTCTCGCACACAGGGGGTAATTTAGAAGCAAAATAAGCAGACAGCATGACACAGCAAAGAATATCCATTGTAACAAATGGAATTAATCTAATCTGAATCTAAGAAAAAATATCTTTCTCTCTCTCGCTCTGGCTGTGTGTGTGTGTGTGTGTGTGTGTGTGTGTGTGTGTGTGTGGTGTGTGTGTGTGTGTGTGTGTGTGTGTGTGTGTGTGTGTGTGTGTGTGTGTGTGTGTGTGTGTGTGTGTGTGTGCGTGCGTGTATTTATGTATGTATGTATGTACACATGTCTCTCCATACAAGGGCTTTGTTTGACTGTCTGATGTCCCTTGTTCCCCTCCTTGCATACCTTTTCTTCCCTCTACCCCCTTCCCTTCCTCTCCTTCTCTTGTATACGTTTCATTAGAATGTTTTCTTGCTGAATTCTTGACTTCGTTTGTGCTTTCTCCTGCCCCTCAATGTCTGTCTGTCTGTCTGTCTCTCCTCTCTGCTCTCTCTCTCTCTCCGCTCGCTCGCACGCTATCACGGTCTCTTTCTCATTCTCTTTTTCTCTGTTTCTTTCTCTCTCTCCTCCTCCCTCCCACTTGCTTCCTCTCTCTCTCCCACTCTCTCTCTCTGTCTCTCACTTCCTTCCTTCCCTTTCTTTTACTCGCTCTCTCTCTCTCTGTCTCACTTCCTTCCTTCCTCTTTCTCTTGCTCCCTCTCTCTCTCTCTCACTACCTTCTCTCCCTTTCCGTTTCTCCTTTATCCACACTCTCCTCCTCCTTTCTCCCCAGAGGCAGAAAGGGTTGAAATATGGAGTTGCAAAGCGTTGCCGAGTCAAGTCTCTCAGCAGTGCCCCTTTCTCTCTCTCTATCTATCTGTCTATCTATCTATCTATCTATCTATCTCCTTCTTTCTCCTTCTTTCTCTTCCTTTCTCCCTTCACTTCCTTTCTGGATTTCCTCGTGAGGGCATTGTCCGTAAGGAAGAGAAGGGTAAGGGAGGGTGCATGTCAGCGAAGATATATATATATGGTGNAGGGAGTGAGGGAGAGGAAAGCGCGAGGGTGGGAACGGAGGTAGGTATTTGGTTAGGTAGGAAGAAGGTAGGTAAGTGGGCGAGCTGATTGAGGTCAAGTGAGAACAAGAGGGAGAAGGAAGGGGAGAAAGAGGGGAGTGGGAGGGGGCAGATAGGGAGGGGGGAGGACTGCAAAAAACAGAATGAGGTATTGACAAGGAGAAGAGAGGGGAGATAAATAGGAGTGTGGACAAAGAGGCAGATGATGGTGAAGTGAGAGAGAAGGGAAGAGAGAAGAAAAAAAAAGGAAAGGAAAAGAAAAGATAGGAAAGGAAAGGAAAGGAAAGGAAAGGAAAGGAAAGGAAAGAAACGAGAGAAAAGAAGAGAAGAGAAGGAAAGGAAGAGAAGAGAAGAGAAGAGAAGAGAGAGAAAGAGAAGACAAAGACAAAGACAAAGACAAAGAGAAAGATCAAATAAAAGAAAAAAAGAAAACCAGATGAAAAAAAAAAGAAGAGACGAGAAGGGAAGAGAAAGAAAGAGAAAGGGAAGAGATAAAAAAAGAAAACTGATGAAAAAAAGGGATAATTAATTACAGAGGCCCTGAGTGACGCAAAGCAAGACGAGATAGGCCTAGGTCGAATTACCGGACGCCATTTTGGTACGGTCGCGTGCACGTGCTCATCCGGTCCTGATGCGTGCGTGTTTGTCTTGGCTTTTAGTTTTCCATGGTTTCAGGGAGGGATTCGAACAGGGGTTTCAGGGAGGGATTCGAACAGGGGTTTCAGGGAGGGATTCGAACAGGTGGGCGTGGGGTCGTAAAGAGGGCGAACGAGGGATGTGGGGAGGGGGAGGGCTCTTGTTAGGTTGGGTGGTTGGGTAGTTTGATTGTCTTGTATGTGTGCATGTTTGTGTGTGTGTGTGTGTGTGTCTGTCTGTCTTTGTCTCTCTCTCTCTCTCACCCCCCCCCCCCCCACACACACACATACTACCTCCATCACACATTCCGTCTCCTCTCCTTACTCCCCCTCTCCCCCTCTCCCCCTCCGACCCCTCCTCTCCCCCCTCCCACCCCACCTCTCCCCTCCCCTAAACCGGAAATGTTATTCGCACAGATAATATCCGATCGCTTTGTCGACGAAACAAGAGCCGATTCAGTATTGCAATAAAAAAAAAGAAGAAAAAAAAGAAAAAAAAAAAACAAAGACAGAGAGTTCATCTATGCAAATGAGACGAGTGGTTTGAGGACGTCTTCATACTGTGTCTTGAGTGTGTGGAGGGGGTGTGGAGGGGGAGGGAGGGGAGGAAGAGGGAGGAGGGAGGGGAGAGATGGAGGGAGAGAAGAAGGGAGGGGAGAGGGAGAGAGGGAGAGAGTAGAGGAGAAGAGGAGAGGGGAGAGAGGAAGAGGAGGGAGGGGATAGGAGTAGAGGAGGCAGAGGATTAGGTAGAGGGAGAGTAAAGGAGGAGAGAGAGGATAGGCGAGAGGGTGGAGGGATAGGGAGAATAGGAGAGTAAGAGGGGGAAGAGGAGGAGAGGGAGAGGGGAAGGGAGGAGAGGAGGGAATGAAGGTAGGGTAGGAGGGGGAGGGAGAGGGGGAGGAGGGAATGAGGGGAGGAGTAGGAGGGGGTGAGGAGAGGGGGAAGGAGAAGGGTAGCGGGTAGGGAGAGGAAGGGACAGGGATAAGCTTGAAGGGGGGAATGGAGAGGGAGGGGGGACCTGTTGACACTCTCACCCGATACAACGAACAAAAAAGAGGTTCTTCTTTTCCTCATATATATATGTTTTTATTTGTGTATTCTTAATCCACTTTTTTTTTTCTCCACTCCCTCACCCTCTTCTCTCCTTTCCTCCTCCTTCTCCTCTTCCTCTTCCCCATCCGTCTTCTTCCTTGGCGATAGGAAGTATCCGTTTCTTTTCTTGTCTTCCCCTTTTTTTATTCTTCTCTTCTTCATCCATCCCTTTCTCCTCCTCCTCCTCCTCGGTCATAGAAAGTATGTGTCACCGTCTCCTTCTTCCTGATTTGCACAAAGGACCTCCCTCCTTCCTCCCTCTTTACCCAACCTGCTTCCCTTCTCTGTGTGCTCATTACCCTTTTTCCCTTCCCCCCCTCCTTCCTTCCTGCCTCCTTCCTCCTTTTTTCCTCCCTCTTCCCTGAATCCCTCCTGGCATGAAGTCGGCACAGCAATTCATTCTTGTTTATTTTGGTTACATTTTTATTATTCTTGGTTGGGCGAGATCTCATCTTCATTTTTAAATTCATTTGTTTATCTTTCCTTGCGTCAGTTTTCTCCTACTTGTCCGTTTCTTTGTCTGTCTGTCTGTCTGTCTCTCTGTCTGTCTGTCTGTCTCTCCTCTCTCTCTCTCTCTCTCTCTCTCTCTCTCTCTCTCTCTCTCTCTCTCTCTCTCTCTCTCTCTCCTCTCTCTCTCTCTCTCTCTCTCTCACTTCACTCACTCACTCCACTCACTCTCTCTCCCTCTCCCCTTCTCTGTCTGTCTGTCTGTCTGTCTGTCTCTCTCTCTCTCACTCTCTCTCTCTCTCTCTCTCTCTCTCTCTCTCTCTCTCTCTCTCTCTCTCTCTTCTCTCTCTCTCTCTCTCTCCCTCTCTCTCTCTCTCTCCCCTCCCCCCCTCCCTCTCTCTCGTCTTCTTTTTGTTTCTTTCTTACCTTTTGTCCCCTTTTTTCTTATTATCTTCGTGACGGTACATACGAATCTCTCGGCGCTCTCATTACCAGACACACGAGCTTGGAAACTCCTTCAAAAAGATACATGAAATGATCCGCTCCGCTCGTGACGTCATCGGGGATTTTCAATATGGCGGCGCCCCGGGTGTCTCGTCCTAGGGTGACTGTCCCCAGGGTGTCTCGTCCCTGGGGTGTCTCGTACCCCGGGTGACTCGTACCCAGGGTGTCTCGTACCCAGGGTGTCTCGTCCCTGGAGTGTCTCGTACCCCGAGTGTCGTACCCCGAGTGTCTCGTCCCGTCTCGTCCGAGTGTCTCGTCCCCTCGTGTGTCGTCCCTCCCCGAGTGTCTCGTCCCTGGAGTGACTCGTACCCAGGGTGTCTCGTGTACTCGTACCCCGGGTGTCTCCCCGGGTGTCGTACCCAGGGTGTTCGTCCCTGGGTGTCTCGTACCCATACCCCGGTGACTCGTACCACGTGGGTGTCTCGTACCAGGGTGTCTCGTACCCTCGTACCCGGGTGACTCGTACCCGGGTGTACCCGGGTGACTCGCACCCCGGGTGACTCGTACCCAGGGTGTCTCGTACCCAGGGTGACTCGTACCCCGGGTGACTCGTACCCAGGGTGACTCGTACCCCGGGTGTCTCGTACCCAGGGTGACTGTGACTCCCAGTGACTCGTGCCCAGGGTGACTTCGTACCCCGGGGTGTCTCGTACCCAGGGTGACTCGTACCCAGGGTGAGAAGGGTTAAATTTTGTCGTCTTAAAGGTGGAGGAGTTTCTGAAGGCGAGGGTTTTGGGTAAAAAAAAAAAAATGTTAGATGGATGAATGGAGAGGAAGGACAGGCGGAGGGGCAGGGTAGGGTAGGGGTGGGAGACTGGATGAAAAAAGGAAAAGGAAGGGAAGGGAAGAGAAGAGAAAAGAAGAGAGAGGAGAAAGAAAAGAGAAGAGAAGAGAAAAGAGGAGAGGAGAGGGAGAAGAAAGGGGAGGAGAAGGAAATGAAGGCAGAAAAGAGAAAATAAGAGAGAAAGGAAAAAGGGAGAAAGGGAAGAGAGCGAAAGCGAGAGAGAGAGAGAGAGGGAGGGGGACCCAGCCGACAAATGACTGGCTAACAAGTCTGTAACAAGCTTATAAGGAACGGCGTGGCCAGAGCTGCTTGTCGGGACGTGGGGCTGTTACATCATTAAAGGTTAGTTGCCGCTGAACTGGGCGGCTGGGACAGGATGCACGCACACAGGGACGCGAGCACACAGGCACACACAGGCACGTACTGGTTCGGGGTTACAGGCAGGCGGCCGCGGGTATTTACGGGTGCATTCACGCAGAAACGCACATGTGTACGAAAGTACGCTGGTATGTACATACCGCAAAGCACGAAGATACATGCACATGCACACGCACACGCACACCGCACACGCGCACACACACACACACACACACCACACACACACACACACACACACACACACACACACACACACACACACACACACACACACACACACACGCTCAAACAAGTTATAGTGAACGCTAATGAATGAATAGATGAACGAATGTGTAAAGAGAGACAAACAAGTTGATAAAATAAAAGGGAGAGAAAGAATTGTGTTGATTACAGGAAGTGCACAAAAAAGAAAAAAAAATCGACTAATGTCAAATGTGGCAACTGTTGCTCGTAGGGGGGGGGTCGCCTGTCTGTCTGACGGTCTGTCTGTCTGGCTGGGTTTTCTTCTTTCTATCTTTTATTGTTTAATTTTCTCTCTCTCTCTCTCCCCTCTGCCTCTCCCTCCCTCCCTCCCTTCCCCTCCCCTCTCCCTCTCTCCCTCCCCTCAACCCTCTCCCTCCCTCCCTCTACCTCACCCTTTCTCCCTCCCTCACCTCCTTCACCTCCTTCATCTCCTCTCCCTCCTCTCACCCTCTACCTCCCCTACCTCCACCCTCCCTCCCCCATCTCACCCCCCCCCTCTCCCTTCCTCCATCTCACCCTCCCTCCCTCACCCTCCTTCCCTCCTCTTTCTCAACGCGACCACCCCACGGAGTATCAGTCACCCAGGGTTCGGCCGCAATGCTGTTGAACTTAAGTGGTCAGTATTAGACAGATGGGCTTTGTGTCAGGTTCTCAAGTGAGTCGCAACGGGCAGGGCGTCGGTGACATGGAAGTATTTAAGGGGTTTGAACGGGAGGGAAGTCAAAAAGGGATGTGTTTACGGGTTTGTTGTAATTGGTGTTGGTGTTGTAACTGTTGTTGTTATCAGTATTGTTGTTATTTTTGTTATTATTTTTGTTATTGTTGTTGTTATGTAATATTATCATTATTATTTTATTGTTTTTATTATTTATATATTATTATTATTATTATTGTTGTTATTATAATTATTATTATTATTATTATTATTATTATTATTATTATTATTATTATTATTGTATATTATTTGTTATTATTATTTATTATTATTATTATTATTATTATTATTATTATTGTTATTGTTATTGTTATTATTATTATATTATTATTATTATTATTGTTATTATTATTATTATTATTATTATTACTGAGAGGGAATTATACTCTTGATGGTTAGGTAATGTGGGAGGGGTGAGGAAATGGAAATGGCATAAGAGAGGGAATAAAAAAAGGAGAAAGCGAATGATAATAATAGACGACAAAAAAGAAGAGAAAAAGAAAATAGATAAATGGAAATGAAAAACAACACGAAGGACAGACACAAATAAAATGAATGAATGAGAACAAAATCGAACAATAAAAAAAAGTAAATATATATTTTTTTTTGCCACTTCCTTCAAGGAGGAGGAAGGAGGCTTTTGGAGATAAATCTGAAGGGAGCCAGAAGGAGGGAAGGAGGAAGAGGTAGAAAATAAAGGTAAGGGTGTGAAAAGGGTGTTTCGAAGTGTCCCTAATGGTGTAGTCTTTGTGTATTTTTTGTCGTTTATGGTTTATCTTTTGTTAAATGAGGGCGCTGGTGTTGTATTTCGAAACATTGGTTGCTTGTTGGTGTCTTCGTTATCAGTTATCTTCATTTTTATCGTCTTCGTCTTCATTGTCATCGTCATCATCATTCACTAATCACACACACACACACACACACACACACACACACACACACACACACACACACACACACACACACGCACACACACACACACACGCACACACACGCACACGCACACGCACAACACACTCACACACACACTCACTCACTATCAAGAACCAGAACCAGATAACCAAACGAAAAAACAAACAAACAAACACACACAAACGACAGACACAAAGAAACAAGAGATAGAGAAAGTAAACAACCACGCGCACACGACACACGAAACAGATAAACGTCACGAAGAACACATACGAACACATTTCCAGCCGAACAATAACACATTTTCGACTCGTCCGAAACCTCGCGCGCTTCACAAGTATGCTGACGAAAGATTACAGATAATATATATTCATGGAGACACGCATTACAGCTGACGTCACACGAAATACTTCAACGCATGTTCACCACATACTCACGGGTTCTATGTAGATGTTCAGCCAACATGAAATGGTGAAAACGAAAGGATGGTAACGATGGGTTTTTAGTTTGATGTTGGTTGGCGTGTCGTTCACGGTTCGAGACGCGGGAGACACGTTCTATACCTGTTTTGTAGGAGAAAAAAAAATGGAAGGGAAAGTATTATTTTAAATTTATTATATTTTTTATTTTTTTTAGTCGCACGTGTACAGGTAATGATTGTAATTAGTGTGATTATAATCCTTCCGTGTTTTTTTCTCGAATATTTTTTATTTCGAGTTTGTTTACATTTTCATCATTCGCATGTATTTGATAAGATCGTGTGGCTTCATTTGATTTTTTTTTTGTATATTTTTAAAGATGATGTTTATATTTTTACGAACATTGATCGGATTACTAGCAGGGAGATATTTTAGAAAGAGAAAAGTAGGGAAAGGAAGGGACGGGAAAAAAGAGAAAAAAGGGAGGAGGGAGAGGGGAGAGGGAGCGGGAGAGGGAGAGGGAGAGAAGGAGAGGGAGAGGGAGAGAAGGAGAGGAGAGAAGGAGAGGGAGAGAGAGAGGAGAGAAGGAGAGGGAGAGAGAAAGAGAAGAGAAGGAGAAGAGAGAGAAAAGAAGAGAAAGAGAAGAGAGAGAAGAGAAGAGAAGAGAAGAGAAGAGAAGAGAAGAGAAGAGAAGAGAAGAGAAGAGAAGAGTAAGGAAGGGAATGCAAAGATAAAGAGAGAGAAGAGGGAAGAAAAGAAATGGGAGAAAGAAGAAAAGAAAAAAAGAATATAGGAATCAAGAGAAAGGAGGAAAAGAAAAACCCGAAAGAAAGAGAAGAGAAAAAAAGAGAGAAGAGAAGAGAGAGCAGAAGAGGGAAATGAGATAATCATGAAATCGACGCAGATTGGAAGGCAAAAGTCATGAGACACCAAGCATTGCACGTGAAGGGTGTGGTCCAGGCAGGGTGACAAGGGAGGAAGGGAGGGGAAGGGGGAATGGGGAGTGGGAAGGGAAGGGAGAGAGGGGGGGGAGGGGGAAAGGAGGGGGGGAGGGGGAGGGGGAAGGGAGGGGGGAGGAGGAAGGTTGGGAAGGGAGGGGGAGGGGAGGGGAAGGGAAGAGGGGGAAGGGGGGGGAGGGTGGGAGGGGAGGGGGGAAGGGAGAGAAGGGAAGGAAGGAAGGTGGACGGGGGAGGGGAAGAAGGTAAGGGAGGGGGAGGGGGAGGGGGAAGCGAAGGGAGGGGGAGGGAGGGAGGGGAGGGGGAGGAGGTAAGGGTAAATGTAAATTCCCATGATGCAGCTCCATCTGGATAGGGAGTGGGAGTGGGCGAGGGAGAGGGAGAGGAGAGGGAGAGGAGAGTAAAGAGAAAAAATATAGAATGGAGGATGAAAGAGAGGAAGGGAAGAGAGAGAGAGAGAAGAAAAGATGAAAGGGGAGAGAGAGGGAGAAGAGAAGAAACGAAAACGAATAGAAGAAGAAGACAGCCAAAGTGTGGGAATAGGAAGAACCTGAAAAAAGGAAGAGATAGGAGAAGGGGGTCGATAGGGTGTCTGCAACGGAAATGATGAAGGTGAGGGAGGGAGGGAGAGAGAGGACGAAGGAGGGAGTGAGGGAGGGAAGGAAAGAGTAGGGGAGGGAGGGAAAGAGGGAAGGAGAGAGTAGGGGAGGGAGAGAAAGGGAGGGTAGGAGAGGGAGAGAAGGAGAGAATAGGGGAGGGAGGGAAGGTAGGAGAATAAGGGAAATTTATAGGGGAGAGAGGGAGTGAGAAAGTTAGGGAGGGAAATTTATAGAGGAGAGAGGGAGGGAGGGAGAGTTAGGGAGGGAGTGGAGGGAGAATTGGGCGATGGGGGGGGGCAGAGAGATTTAGGGTGAATTTACATCAAAGGGAGAGAAGCGCGGCGTTCTGATGGGATCTTCATTTGGCCAAGAAAGTGTGTGAAGGGGAAAGGGAATAAAGAGAGGAGGTATTGGAAAAGAAGAGGAAGATTGGAATGCGATTAGATAATGGGAGAAAGGGAGAAGGGAAGGGGGAGGGAGGGAGGGAGTGAGAAAGAGATGGAGGGAGATACAGAGAAGAGAAGAGGAGAGGGAGAGAGAAAGAGGAGGTGGGGATACAGAGAAGAAGAGAAGAGGGGAGAAGAAAGAGAAGATGGGAGATACAGAAAAGAGAGAGAAGAGCGAGAGAAGAGTAGAAGTAGAAGAAAAAGAAGTAAAAAAAAAGAAGGAAAATGAAAGAAAGAGGAAGGAAGGGAAGTGGAAGAGGAAGGAGGAATGAGAAAAAAGAATAGCCACTGATGATCCGGACCTTGAAGCAGACACCTTGAAGAATTTTTTTTCTTTTTCTTTTTTTTTATGTTAGGTAAGATATGTTATTTTTGACGCAAGAAATGTGCACGTGGCTTGTGGAGCTATGAATGTTTACAGAATTATCATCATCAGCGTCGTCATCGTCATTATCATCATCATCGTCTTCGTCGTCATCTTCATCATCATCATCATCATCATCATCATCATCATCATCATCATATCAATCATCATCATCATTATCATCATCATCATCATCATCATCATCATCATCATCATCATCAAAGACGTAAAGAAACAACAAAACAGAAAGACATCAATCATCATTCATCATCAAAGAACAAAAAACAACAAAACAGACAGACAGACAGACAGACTGATTAAGAGAAAAAAGACATCATTTACTTTCCAATTAGGACACTTAAGGAGGAGGAAAGAGGGGGGGGGGGGGGAGGGAGGAGCCAATGCCAGCGCCTCTAAACCGCCTTTCGTCTAATTGGCCAATCATGTTAAAAGGACGCGATCATCCCTCTCAGGCTCCTCGCTCATTGGTCCGTTTGAAAAGTGATTCTCTCTCGTGATTGGCTGAAGCGTCGGAGGCGGTGATTGGTGGAGGAGGCTTAGAGACGGTTGATAAAGGATTGGCGGGGATGTTGTATTTATGTGTATTTATGTTTATTTTCGTATTCTGTGATGTATTTCTTCCTGTATGTGAGTCAGTTTCCTTTTGGATTTTAATACAGGTTTAAAGTTTTATTTTATTTATTTTTTATTGAAGTATTTTAAAAACGATATGGCATCCGTTTTTAATGAAGAAAAATAAAGCGATAAGAAAGTAAAAAATAGAAAAAATGAATAGATGGAAAATACAAGGAAAATAGACTAGTAAGTAAAAACAATAAAAATAAATATAGGTAAAACGTGAGAAGAAAACCAAGTATAAGAGGATACACAATAACAGAAAAAAAATCACAAATAACGAAATAAAACGACAGGCAGACAGCAAGATGGACACTCAGACAGACTGACAGACAAGCAGACACAACAGACAGACATAACACAAAACAGCACAAACACACACACACAACACACACACACACACACAACACACACACACACACACAGACAGACAGACACAGACAAGCATACAGACAGACAGACACACAGACAACAGCAACAGACAGACAGGCAGGCAGGCAAACACAAAGACACGTCACACCTTCCTCACAACGACCTTCGTCAGGTTAGTCAGGGGCGAGGTAGTGGGGGGGGGGGGGGACGGATGCCATAAACACATTTCCTCTTGACACACATTTCATGCACGGAAACGGACACGTGCGAATGGGGGGGGGGGGGGGGGAGATATGGGAGGTTATTTGCGTAAAGATTGATTTTATTTATTATTATTATTATTATTATTATTATTATTATTTATTATTATTTATTATTTTGTTTATTTATTTTATTTTATCTATTTATTTTTTATTTTTATTTATTTATTTATTTTTTTTTGCGTAAGATAGATTTGTTGTTGTTGTTCATCGTGTTTCGAGATGGATTTTTCTTGTTTACTTTTTTTGTTTTATTTTTTGTGGTGTTGAAGGTTGTAATAGTCATACTTTGGTTTATATGTTCGTATATACGTATTTTCTTATTTATATACTTACTCCCATTCGCACACGCACGGGCAACGCACCGCACACGCAAGACACACACACACACACACCCTCTCTTCTCTCCCAGACCGTCTCCTCCCCTACCCACTCCCGCAACACCCACGCCCCACACCCACTCTCCCCGCCGCACACAAACCACCCAACCTCTCCTCTCACGCACACTGCCATACACCTCTTCCCCCACACCCCACCCCACATCTCCCGTCACCCCCCCACATCTCCCTCGTCACACCACCTTACCCTCCACACCCCACTCCCACCCACCTCTTCCCCCTCAGCCCTCCTTCCACCCATCTCTCCCCTCACGCCCACCCTCTCCCCTCACGCCCACTTCCCACCACCTCTCCCCCTCACGAAGCCCCACGCCCACCCACTCCCCCTCAACACCCACTTCCACCCACCTCACGCCCACTTCACCCACACTCCACCCACCTTTCCCCCCACGCCCACTCACGCCAAATTCACCGCTTCCACGCCCACACCTCTTCCCCCGCACGCCACGCCCACCTTCCCCGCACGCCCACGCCCAAATTCACGCCCATGATGCGATCTGGGCGTGACACACTTTTCCCCCGGGGCGGCTCACCAACCCGTAGCGGATTTCCGATCGCTAGGGCAGAGCGAGTGGCGTCCCCCAGGGTAGGAGCTCGGGTGTTCGTTTGATTTTATTTATTTTCTTTTCCACGTTTTTTTTTTTTTTTCTGTTCGTCTGTTTTTTTATCAGTTTTCCTCGTTTTTTGTTTTGTTTTGTTTGTTCGTTCTCTGTTTTTATCAGTTTTTCCTCATTGTGTGTTATTTCGAAAATATAGTTTTGTTCTTTGGTTATGCTCAGAAGGAGAGGGAAAGGGAGAGAGGAGGGGAGGGGAGAGGAGAGAGAGAGAAGGAGAGAGTAGAGAGAGAGAGAGAGAGAGAGAGAGAGAGAGAGAGAGAGAGAGAGACAGAGAGACAGACAGACAGAAGACAGACAGACAGACAGACAGACAGACAGACAGACAGACAAAGACAGAGACAGACAGAGAGAGAAAAGAAAGACAAACAAAAAAGAGACCTAGGGAGTGAAGGAGGGAGAAAGGGAAGAGAGAATGAAGATGAGACGGGGGGGGAGGGGAGGGAGAGTGGGGAGGGGGGAGGGGGGGAGGGTAAGTGAAAGCTCCCCCATCTTCCTGTCTCAGATGCGTCTGCGTGCGATTAGCGAGATAATTATCTCCGGGGACGGAATATATCCATAACGTGATTTTTTCTTTGGTTTTTATTTTCGTCCCAGAATGCCTCTCGTTTTTTTTTTTTTGTTTCGGTTTCGTTTTCCATAATTCTTATATTTGCGGTTTCTTTCCGAAAATTTCTCTGTCTGTCTGTCTCCTCTCCTGTATCTCTCTCCTTTTTCATCTCCTCTCTCTCTCTCTCTCTTCTGTCGATCTCTCTCCAGATCTCCTCTTCTCTCTCTTCTCCTCACTCATCTCTCTTCATCCCATCCTTCCTCTGTCCCACTCATATCCCTCTCACTGTCTCCATCTCTCTGCATCCACTCTCTCATCATCTCTTCCTCTCTGTCCTCCCATCATGCGTAGTCTTCCTAAACTAACTCTCCAACTATCTTGGTATTTCTATTTTACTTTCCTTATCCCCCTATAATCAACACTTCTCTTTCCAGTCCCCCTCTTGCGAATTCTCTTCTCGTCTCCACCTCTCCTCTGTGTAATCTCCCCACATCTGTCTCGAGCTCTCCTCGTTC
>NW_020870542.1:32500-35000 GCF_003789085.1 Penaeus vannamei | reverse complement strand
CATGGTAAAAAAAAATGTATACATTTGACATTTGGGAGGATATAGACCTGTAGTAGAAATAGGAAGCATTGAAGAATGAATAGGGGAATTGCTCAAACAAAAGGCCATAAGGGAGAGAATAATAGGAGAGAGATAACCATGAAGAACACATCTAATGATTGAAATTAGAGAAGAAAAAGTGTCATCACCGACAGACTCCAATGCGAGTCCAGGAGAGTAGACACGCGTGAGTGCACGGAGCAGAGGGAAGAAAGCAAAGGAAGGTAAATGAGAACGTCCGGCGAGAATACGAACAGCATTTGAAAGAAGGGCAGCTTTACCTTCCACTATTGGCCGAGGGGAAAATAAGAGGCCAAAGAGGGTGACCTTCCAAGAGGGAAATCACCAATAGAATAGTCTTACGTGAGGAGGGGAGAAGAAAATGCCAGGGTCATTAGCTGTGTCTTTCGTAAGAGAATAGAACGATTTGCTGGTTCCTGATGAGGATGTTCTTTGATTTGTGGACGAGTTGAGAGAAAGGTAAATGGCGAAAGTTTCAGACTGACAACGGCATGCGCACAAATTAAAGCGAACATGATCAATAAAACATGTTTATCGAATAGAATGCGTAGGAGATAATGATGCCTGCCTTCATACCGCCCTTTCCAACTCTTGTATAAAGTCTTCACAAAAGAAGTTATTTCCGCTAACTAAACTCTTATCATTATGAGACTAATGATGAGAATGCAAACTGAGATCCTCTATAGTGCCAAAAATAGCATGAGAGGGAAGTTGAGGCTGATCCGCTCCCACGAGAGTTGAAAACTGCGAAAGACGAGAAAGAGATCAATGAAGTTGAAGGAAAGACCGAGGACGTAAAGAGCCGAAGCACGGCGATATTGGTGTGTGTTCCCGCTGAAAGATTTGGCTCGAAAAACGGGGGAACCTCGACCTCTGCAACTTCATCTAATGCTGAATATGAAAAAAGGGGGAAAAGTAAAAATAAAAATGTTACCCATAACATTGACTGTAAATAGATATAGGTAAATAGATCTGTATTCGAGCATATCTCTCTATATCGTATATCTATCTATATATGTGTATGCAGGCGCACGCGCGTGTTTGCGTGGCGAAGGGAAGAACGATCGCCCTATAAAGCGGGTTCGTCTGCACTTGCCCATAAAAGGCGATTCGCCGAAATCATGGCCTCCTCATCTGATGCCCGGGCGGCTGGGGGCGTGATGGGCGCCGTCTCGAATACTAATAGTCACCGAGACAGAGTGCAGGACATATGACTGCCGGAGGAAGCCGATGCCGTCCCGATTGCGCGCACTCAATCGGACGAGGACAAAGGGCCTGATCGCGCTGACTTGCAGCCGCGGGTCTCATGGAAAGGTATTTGCATATGTGTGTTTTTGGCTTCGCTCGGTGCTCTTTTGTGGCCGGGACGTCGGCTCCGAACTGCTGCGTTCAGCTGCGGACGTTTTATATCCTGGATGTTAAGGATGAGCAGTGGTAGATCCCATTTACCATTACACCGTTTGCATTTGAGGCAGAGGTTGCAGTGCTCACGGAGCTCCTCATGTTAATGCAATGGAGCTGACATCCATGTGCGAAAGAGAGAGAAAAGGAGAGGTGGCAACTGAGCTTGGATTCAAGTCAAGGAGCTGAATGTATATGTAGGCTACGGATCCATACAAATTTATATACTTACGCACATACATGCATGCAATCATACATACAAACGTACATACATATATTTATACATACATATACATACACACACACACACGCACGCACGCACACACACACACACACACACACACACACACACACACACACACACACACACACACACACACACACACACACACACACACACACACACACACACACACACACACACACACACACACATATATATATATATATATATATATATATATATATATATATATATATATATATATATATATATATATATATATATATACGTAATCAAAGAGATTGAACTTCCAGTCGGGAAGCGGAGGTGTAAAGGAACAGATAAACCAGGTTTATCAGGAACAGCATCTTTGCTCCAGACGTTTCGGGTGAAAAGTTCGTCACCCATTATCAATGGTCACTTGAAACATCAATTCAACATACAACTGAAGGTTTAAGACATCATAAAACAACATCATACACAAAGCATCATCAAACAACATTAGAAAGAAGGGAAATATATAAGCTGTAAGTTTAAACTATACAACGAATGACGCGAACGTACATACCTGACATTAGTAATTTTCTGTTTACATTTGGTAATAATGTTAAAACATCGGAATTTATAGAAAATGGGAGTATCGCAAACAGGGTCAACTATTGTAGTTACGAACGGAGCACTTCTATGTCGGTGAAAGACAGATATTCATTGAATTTTGGTCGTCCCTTCCAAATCCGCAAACTTTTTGAAATAAGCAGAGGTCAGAAGCAAAGGGTGATGAATTTATTACTTCGAATCATGTCTTGATAAATCATG
>NW_020870542.1:12500-17500 GCF_003789085.1 Penaeus vannamei | reverse complement strand
TCATGCTGCTGCAACTTCAATGCATTATGCACAAGTGGCAAGAGAAAGCACAGCGACGGATAGTTACAGTGAATTGCTGTCTCGCCTTTTACAGCTTGCGTGGCCGTGTCAGCCATACTCTCCTTAGCAGCAACTGTCTATTATAATCGCTGTTCCTGATAAGCCGCCTCCAGTCTCTCTGCCTCGCACTTCCCTACAGTTATTCCTTTACCTTACCTCCTGTCCGAAAAAAACTTTCCACTCCTCTTCAGTCTCCTCTCTTCCTTCATCTATTTCTAGCTTCGTCATCTGCCTTCATATAAGTTACATCCCTGGCGGTATGTCCAAACACTGAACCTTTTTCTTTTTGACTTTCTTGACACTTCAGTTACTTCCACATTTTTCTTATCCTCTCATTCCTGCCCTCTTCTATATCCACACATCCATCTCAACCTTCTCATCTCCGCCACTTTCACTCTTCATCAACAAGCCTAGTTTCCGATCCACGCGTCATCGCACCAAAACCCAAGGCGCCATTCTCCGCCGCCCGCTTCCACGTCCCTCCCCACACCCCCTCCCTCGCCCATTTCACAGGACTCCAGGATTGGGCGATGTTGTTATTTGAATTATTTCTTATTCATTCGTTCTTTATATTTTTTCACTGTCTTTGTTTTATTGAAATACATATTCAAGTCAATGTTTATAATACAAACAGCGTTAAGACCACAATCCCGAATTTGTTTTTCATTTGCAAGGTTCGCCAACTCTCACTGGTTTTATTTCTCGATGTGGCAGTGTCTGCTTATTTGAATTATTTTCTTTTCTTCGTTTATTTGCTGGTTCTTTACACTGCTTCTCATGCTGCTGCAACTTCAATGCATTATGCACAAGTGGCAAGAGAAAGCACAGCGACGGATAGTTACAGTGAATTGCTGTCTCGCTTTTATCAGCTTGCGTGGCCGTGTCAGCCATACTCTTCCTTAGCAGCAACTTGTCTATCTATAATCGCTGTTCCTGATAAGCCGCCTCCAGCCTCCTCTGCCTCGCACTTCCCTACAGTTATTCCTTTTACCTTACATCCTGTTCCGAAAAATCTTTCCACTTCCTCTTCAGTCTCCCTCTCTTCCTTCATCTATTTCTAGCTTCGTCATCTGCCTTCATATAAGTTACATCCCTGGCGGTATGTCCAAACCACTGGAACCTTTTTCTTTTTGACTTTCTTGGACACCAGTTACTTTCCACATTTTTCTTATCCTCTCATTCCTGATTTTATCCCCTCTTCTATATCCACACATCCATCTCAACCTTCTCATCTCGCCACTTTCACTCTTCATACAAGCCTAGTTTCCGATCCACGCGTCATCGCAGCCACACCAAGGCGCCCCATTCTCCGCCGCCCGCTTCCACGCCTCCCACACCCCTCCCCTCGCCCACAGATGTCCCGGAGGCGCCGCAGCTCACAGGACTCCAGGACAAATACACGGTGGGCGACACTTTGCACGTCAACTGCACCGCCAGGGACTCCCACCCGGCCGCCCGGATCACCTTCCGCGTCAACGGCAGTTTTATTCATGTGAGTTGCGTGTGTGTGTGTGTGTGTGTGTGTGTGTGTGTGTGTGTGTGCGTGTGTGTGTGTGTGTGTGTGTGTGTGTGTCTGTCTCCTGTTAACCCTTAGGCGCATTTGGAGCCACGAGGAGACAGATATTTCTTAAAGTTAAGAATGTATGTATACCTGTATAAACTGTTTACTATTATAAGTATTTCTAAGTAAATATTCACAGCATAAGTCATATACGTGGCTTAAATAGAAAATGTATACTGTGCCTAACACAAGTGAGTGTACAAGTGCGTGTGAGTGTGTTTGCGAGTCGCAACTAACCCTCCGCCCCGCCCCCACCCGCAGCCCAGCTCGGGCCGCGTGACGGAGTTCCCGACCGAGGGCGGCGTGGCGAGCGGCAACCCCTACGCCCTCAGCACCACGAGCAGCCAGCTGAGCTTGCCGCTGGGCGAGCACCACGTGCCGGCGGTCACGGTGCTGTGCCGGGCGGAGGTGCTGTCCGTCGCCCGCGCCAACTCCACCACGGTGCGCGTCGAGCCTCGCAGCTCCGCCTTCTCCTCTTCAACGCCGGTGAGTCGAGGGGCGGCGTCGCGGGCGGGAGGTTCGCGGGCGGGCGGGCGGGAGGGAGGCGGCTTCGCGGGCGGGCGGGAGGGAGGGAGGCGTCGCGGGCGCGGCGTCGCGGCGGCGGCGGCGTCGCGGGCGGGCGGGAGGGAGGGAGGCGGGTCGCGGGCGGGCGGGGGAGGGAGGCGGAGGGAGGCGGCAGGGAGGAGGCGGCTTCGCGGGAGGGCGGCGTCGCGGGCGGGCGGGCGGGAGGCGAGGGAGGGAGGCGGCGTCGCGGGCGGGCGGGAGGAGGGGAGGCGGTCGCGCGGGCGGGCGGGAGGGAGGGAGGCGGCGTCGCGGGCGGGCGGGAGGGAGGGAGGCGGCGTCGGGCGGGCGGAGGGAGGGAGGCGGCGTCGCGGGAGGGAGGGAGGCGGCGTCGCGGGGCGGGCGGGAGGGAGGGAGGCGGCGTCGCGGGCGGGCGGGAGGGAGGGAGGCGGCGTCGCGGGCGGGCGGGAGGGAGGGAGGCGGCGTCGCGGGCGGGCGGGAGGGAGGGAGGCGGCGTCGGCGGCGGGCGGGAGGGAGGAGGCGGCCGTCCGCGGGCGGCGGGAGGGAGGGAGGCGGCGTCGCGGGCGGCGGGAGGAGGGAGGCGGCGTCGCGGGCGGGCGGGAGGGAGGGAGGCGGCGTCCGCGGGCGGGCGGGAGGAGGGAGGCGGCGTCGCGGGCGGGCGGGGAGGGAGGGAGGCGGCGTCGCGGGCGGCGGAGGGAGGGAGGCGGGCGTCGCGGGCGGGGGCGGGAGGGAGGGAGGCGAGGGAGGGAGGCGGGCGTTTCGCGGGCGGGCGGGAGGGAGGGAGGCGGCGTCGAGGGAGGGGAGGCGGCGTCGCGGGGGGGGGGAGGGAGGGAGGCGGCGTCGCGCGGGCGGGAGGGATTTCAGGCGGGGATAGAGGTCTATTTTGAGGAGGCGGAAATCAGATTTACTGTAGAACGTATATTGAACAATAATGTATTACAATAATGTATTACAATAATGAACAATACATTGATGTAGAATAATACAGTCCGCATAAATGCAACAAGGGAACTGTTTAGGACAAATACCTAACGACAAGGTATATCAAAAGAAACAAATACACAGCTTGCATAGATATAACGAGGTATATTCACAATGCATACACGCACATATAAATAAAATCAAGTGCGCTTGTTGAACAAACTGTAAAGAAAACAAGAAAGGAGAGAACAAGAAGACAAACGAGGTTACCGGAGCCTTTTCGTAGAGACAAAGGGTGAAAAGGCTTTCTATTCGGCATATTCGTGTTTTCTTGGACTTCCCTTGGTTTTGTTTACATAAATTCATGTACAGAGTTATAAAGTTACTTTTTGTGTCTATAGCTGTGCATAGTGTTGACAATATTAAGTAGTAAAGGTGAATATTATTGTATCAAAAAAAAAAAAAAAAAAAAAAAAAAAACTAAATTGTATTGATTAGCACAGTCGATGTTCTTTTGTTACTACACGAGTAGTATTATCGTTAATATTCATATTTGATAATTATCATTTTCTCTGCCCTCGTTTTGTCTAAGCACTTATTTCTCTACAGGAGTTCCCCGCTGCTGCCCGGGACTGTTGCTGGTTCTTGCCCTTTCCGCTCTTACCAACTCGCTGAGTACCTGTTAGACACCTGCCGGCGAGAGGGCGGGGGGGCGGTTCGGCGCCGTACAGAGTTCGTCAACGCTCTAGTCTGTCCCTCTCTCTCTTGGTCTTTATATCTACAGTCGCTCTATCTCTTCCTCCCTTCCTCTCGCTCTTTCTCTCTCTCTCGCTCTTTATCACCCTCCCTCCCTCCTCTTCTTTCTCTCTCTCTGTCTCTGTCTCTCTTTCTCTTTCTCTTTCTCTCTCTCTCTCTCTCTCTCTCTCTCTCTCTCTCTCTCTCTCTCTCTCTCTCTCTCTCTCTCTCTCTCTCTCTCCTGTAACCTTTTCGGTCCATCTGATCTTAACAGCGAATGGAAAAAAAAACCCTTTGGAATTTTCAAGGCCTCCGCACTACGTCCACTTCCAACGTGTCCGAAGCAGCGTTGGAGAAAGGACGTACCTCTCTAAGGAGACCACGCCCACCGACGTCGCAAGCCGGCTTACCTTACTATGATCTTTCGCAAATTAGGTCAATCACAGCAGGAACCGTCGCCACGTAGGCTTGCTTATACCAGTTTCTTCTCGACGCCGGACAGAGTTTGGTTCCTTCCCACAATTCTCCGACGCAGCTCCCAGGCCGCGAGCGACAGTGTCTTGTGAGAATAAAGGTAACTAAGAATGAACTTAGTTTTGGAAAATGTGTAGAAAGAAACGCATACCAACTGCAAAGAAAAAAGAAAAGAAAAAAAGAAAAAGAAAAATAAGAAAATATATCATTCCAAAATATTCTGTGTTCATACTGATCAAAGCCACCGATGGAACAGTCAGGGTGAGCTATGGTTCTGTACAAACGCCAGCGCATACACGTGGCACTGGTTCAATGAAGGTATCCCCTGTGGACATCTAATGGTTGTTATGACACGTGGCTTACCAGTCCGTACCAATCAATGTGGCAGACATAAAAAAGTGTTAATGTTATAGCTTACCAGTCATTTATTTCAGTTAGGATGTAGTGAGGTTGGCTGCTGCATTTCTGACTTGCTTACGAGAAAGATACGAAATTTACGCTGTGCTTTATAACCAGGAAGAACTCGGAAGACTGAACCGCGCGCTGTGACGATTTCCGAAAGGCGAGGGAGAGGAACGGAGTCGCTCCCTGAGGCTCCCCGCCACTCCGGAGCGCACGGCGAGGCGGCGCGAGGTGGTCGGTTCCCCGCCGTTTCCTGTTCCGAAACGTGTTCCGAAACAATGCTTCTTCCTCGCCTGCAATGCACTCCTTCCATAGGACCTTCTCG
>NW_020870542.1:0-2500 GCF_003789085.1 Penaeus vannamei | reverse complement strand
GAGGATTGCCATTGCTTTCATAACTGCCCTCGCAATGATTGACAGCATCACGTTCAACTGTATGTCATGCTTATTCTCCGCATTAGTTTATTGTTTGTAGCCATTAAAGACAGTATCCTCTCTCTCTGTACTTTTAGAAGCCCTGCAGACGCGCAAAAGAATTTCCCGGAAACCGACTTATTCCAGAATATTCCGAATCCGGCAATGATTTTCACTATCTGGCAACGTGAGTATAGTTCATCAAGCCGCGCAGCCCAAAACGATGAGGATTTAATTAATTTTAACTTAACTTGATTTAGGTACAGACTGATAGATTGCTGCGCGTGCTGAGGTAATTCGTCGATTTTTGTCCTTATTTTTCAAAGTGGCCGGAGATTTCTTTCCACAGCCAAGTATTACTTATGATCCAGGCAGACTGTGCGGAAAGGACTGAGCTTGTGCTGGAAATGAGAATGAGTAATTTCACAACACAACATACGTAACTGGGGTTTCGATTGTCAAAGCGCGTAATTCCGATGAGGAGCTAACTATCGAAATGTCAAGTGCTCATTTTGAATTGTGTAATTATATATTTTCATCCTCACTAGATTTAAAAAAAAAAAAGGTCACAGAAGTGTCTTTCCGTCAGCGACTTGTATGACACTCCGGAGCGACTTGACACTCCCTCTAATCACCCTGAATTCTCATGGCCGAGACTCTTCTCATTCTCATTCTCATTTTTCTCTTCTCATTCTCATTCTAATTCTCATGAAGAGACTGTGCACTGTTCAGGACTCCTCTATGCTAAGGTAACTGTGCACTGTAGAGGAACCAGGGGTTTCCTTAAGTATCCTCCGGCACATGAGCATAAACCCAAAGATGCCAGTCTACTTCATCGTCCGTAGATTCTTTTCAAAATTACATCTATAATCAGTGTGATTTTTGTTTATCTACCTATTTTAATTGTTCATATAAACATCTGCTGTCCAGTCCAGATACATGGGTTGATAAAGAACCCTGTCGAGTCCAGATATTTCAAACCGCCATTCTAGATATCAAATTTAATTATTTATTAACGCGCGCTGCATCACGACATTGTTTACTTATGAGCTGATAATTATCATATATCGAATGGTTAAAAAGCAGACGAGCATGTTGGCAATACTTTGATTATACACGTAATTAATATTTCCACAAAAAGTATGCGCCTCTGATCAAATATTTTGCATATACTACTCATAATCAGATATCAAATGCGGCCAAAAATCAAATTAAAATGCTGTTATTAATAAAAAAGTATATAGTTTATAGTTTCCAATGCGTAACTGTTATTTGTTAATAATAACAACAATTACTGTCTGACAGGGTAATATGATGACAAATAATAGTAGCAGCCGAACGCAACTGCTCTGGATAAGTATTCCCCGTATTCATATAGCAAGCGACTGATACTACATTTACGTATATTCAGGGATGATCATCTTGTGTAAATTGATAAGCATTCATTTATGCAAGTTCTTCTATCACATGCCATTAGATATGAAGTTGGTTTTTACCTATTTTAACAGATGGTAATTTTTGCATTGCCCAACGATTCTTCATGGGGGAAGTAAAGGAGAAGAAACAAACAAAGAAAAGATATATAATTTATAATATATATACATACATACATACACACACACACACACACACACACACACACACACACACACACACACACACACACACACACATATATATATATATATATATATAATATATATATATATATATATATATATATATATATATATATATATATATATATATATATATATATATATCAAAGGACACAGAAAGGAGATGGAACGAGCAAATGGAATAGAAGAAAGATAAAATAAACAAGAAAGAAGTGGGGAAAAGGAGCAAAAGTAAGAATGAAGGAGAGCAAAGCAGTGGGATTTTGGGCGAAAGAAACGAAGAAGGGACGGAGAGAGGCAACGGAAAGCAACCTACCCGATCACGCCCTCTGGAACTTCGGGAAAGACGACCTTGCCAGATGGTTACCGAAGCAGCTGGGTCTCCTGGCAAGAATTCCCTACCCGACAGCGAGCGGGAAGGGGAGTGGTGGTGGTGTTCTTGGTATATTTCCATTATTAGGGGAAGGCGCCAACACACCCATGCGGCATACCACTTCCCCTCCCCACACAAAATGATATGTACATATACACGTACATATGCATGTAAATACGTGTATGCTTGCATACATGTGTGCATATAAAACCACACTCACACACACATATATATGTGTGTATTGGTGTATGGTATGCATATATATATATATATATATATATATATATATATATATATAATATATATATATATATATATATATAATATATATATATATATATATATATATATATTATATATATATATATATATATATATTATATATATATATATAATATATATATAATATATATATATATATATATATATATATATATATATATATATATATATATATATTATATATAAA
>NW_020870541.1:254625-265907 GCF_003789085.1 Penaeus vannamei | reverse complement strand
TATATATATATATATATATATGCACACACATAAATATTTACACACATACATATTTATCTATACACGCACACACACACAAATATATTTACACACATACATATTTATCTATACATGCACACACACACATACAATTATATACAAATTGTTACGGTTATCTTCTCAACACTTTTCCTGGGCTACGTATACATAAATGGTATTCATTTTTTCAATAGTGTATTACAGAATATAGTTGTTGTTTTTTTTTACGATATCTTTGTACTTATACATATGGTATATAAATAATCAGGATCTTTTTTGTCAAATCTGTATGGTTTTGTTATGTGAACTTCGAAGAAATATTTTTTCTTATTTTATACTATTGTGAGAATCATAGAAAAGCTGTTATGAGCTAAAATAAGAGATGAAGTAGTATGTCGATAATTTAAGAACTTTATTGGAATGATTTGGTTACAGTGATTATTATGATTAGGCCGAAAGGGTGTAGAAGGGAAAGGCTTCCTGCTATCTTTATTGTGATGTATTCACATAAGTAATGGTTTTATTAAATTTGATTATCGTTTAAAATGTTGATGGTTAAAGGATGAGCTAAGTAACATGAAAAGGAATTTTAGTCAGATGAATTTGCATCACTCTTCATTTATATAATAAGGGACTCAAAGCCATCGAGAGCACATGTTCAGGTATGAGATTGAATTTTACTTGTTTGTATAAACTTCGATTTTTGAGTGATACTGTCGTATTTTTATATTTTATCAATGATTCACATCTATGTTGAATAGTTATTCAAGGATGCCATCTATTTACATTTGTGCGGGAATTTGATTGAACAACTTGAATATTCATTGTACTTTATTTACTTAATATGTGAATACATTTGATATCAAAATTAGTATGTCTTTTCATATCAACCCAACTTTGGGCAGATAAATGTTAATGAATATTATAAACACCTGTCACCTTTCAGATGTTGGTCAGTTGAGTGTGGTCAAGCATGAGATCTCTCTGTTAACAGAAAAAAACTTTCATTCCAGAGTAATTTCGGTTATTTGGGTTATGCATAGCCTCCTGGGTGAGGGTGTAAGGCAGAGATAAAGGTGTAACAATATATATATATATATATATATATATANCTCTCTCTCTTTCTTTTCTTTTGCTCTCCTCTTCAACTTTTTCTTCTCTCTCTCTCTATCTCACTCTCTTCCATTCCTCTCTCTCTTTCTTCTCTCTCTCTCTTCTCTCCATTTTTTCTCTTCTCTCAATCTCTTTCTTTCTTTCTTTTCTCTCCCTCTTCCCACTTTTCTCTCTCCTCAATCTCTTCTCTTCTTTCTTTCCCTCTTCCCAATTTTCTCGATCTCTCAATCTCTTTTCCTCTTTCTTTCTCTCCTTCTTCCATTTTCTCTTCTCTCTCTTTCTCTTTCTTTCTCTCCCTTTCCCATTTTTTTTCTCTCTCAATCTTCTTCTTTCTTCTCTCTCTCCCTTCTCTTTCTTCTCTTGCCTCTACCCATTTTCTCTCTCTCTCTCTCCCTTCTCTTTCTCTTCTGAATATCCCAAACCCAACACCGTCGCTTATGCACACAGCGAGTAATACCTTCCTCAGATACCTTTACACGTCATACTTCTACGTCATCTTCTCTCTTTGAAGAATGAAGACACGAGGAGCAGATGAGAGAAAGAAAGAAAGAAAGAAGGAAAGAGAGAGAGAGAGAGAGAGAGAGAGAGAGAGAGAGAGAGAGAGAGAGAGAGAGAGAGAGAGAGAGAGAGAAGAGAGAGAGAGGAGAGAGAGAGAGAGAAGAGAGAGAGGAGGGAGGGAGGAGGGAGGGAGGGAGAGAGGGAGGAAGAGGGAGGGAGGGGGGAGGGGAGGGAGGGAGGGAGAGGGAGAGAGGGGGAGAGGGAGAAGGAGAGGGAGGGAGGGAGGGAGGGAGGGAGGGGGGAGAGGGAGGGAGGGAGGAGGGAGGGAGGGAGGGAGGGAGGAGGGAGGGAGGGAGGAGAGAGAGAGAGAGAGAAGAGAGAGAGAGAGAGAGAGAGAGAAGAGAGAGAGAGAGAGAGAGAAGAGAGAGAAGAGAGAGAGAGAGAGAGAGAAGAGAGAGAAGAGAAAGAGAGAGAAGAGAGAAGGAGAGAGAGGAGAGAGAAGGGAGAGGAGAGGAGAGAGATAGAGAGAGAGAGAGAGAAGGAGGAGAGAGAGAGAGAGAAGAGGAGGAGAGAGAGAGAAGAGGAAGAGAGAAAGAGGAGAGGGAGGGAGAAGGGAGGGAGGGAGGGAGGGAGGGAGGGAAGGGAGAGAGGAGAGAAGGGAGAAGAGAGAGAGAGAGAGAGAGAGAGAGAGAGAGAGAGAGAGAGATGAGAGAGAGAGAGAGAGAGAGAGAGAGAGAGAGAGAGAAGAGAGAGAGAGAAAAAGAGAGCTAGAAAAAAGGAGAAAAAAGACAGCGAAAGATAGCTATAAAGGCAGACGAACGGGCAAAGAATGAAAGAAAAAAAGAGCAAGGCATTTGCCAGCAAACTCGTCTTCAGACTGAAAACTCGAAAAAATAAAGTTATCTCCATCCTTTCCCTAAGTTCTCCGAACCGACGGACGCCCATCCATCGAACAGATTAGTCAACCGCTCTTTAATTTTGTCCTCTGCCTTCATTTAAATCATCAACGCTCGCCGGTTTGTTGGAATCCATTAAAGACGATCTTCATTTTCTGCTTTTCGGACTCCTATTACGACCCCCCCCCCCCCCCACCCCACCGTCCCTACCTCCTCCCCCCCCCGTTCCTCCTGGTTATCTAAAACGTATTCTGATTTGGGGACAGGCCGGTCGTGCTGCGTCTCTCTTCTTTTGTTTCCTGTCTCTTTCTTTCTCTCTATTTGTAATGATTTATTTTCTTTATTTTGCTCTCTCTCTCTCTGCCTTCCTTATTTTCTCTCCTTTCTCCGTTTCGCTTCTTCTCTTCCTCCGTCTCCCCCTTTTGCCTCCTCTCTCCCATCGTTTTTTTCCTCCATGCCTTTTATTCTCTCTTCCTCTTGACCTTTATTCGTCCTTGGGCTTTTCTCCCTTCCTTCCTCTTCCACTCAGTCTCCTCCTCACACCTTAAGACGTCTCCCGTTTGGGTAGGAATGTCTCATCTTCTTCAGTAAACTTTTGTGTTTACACTGCGTTTTTTTGGGGGTGTAACCGCCCTCTTCTCATTGGCGGCCATCTTTGTTTTTTTTTCGTTGGCTCTGTGTCTGTTATTGTTCAATCATCTTTCTTTTTTTAGGGGTATTTGCTTTTAATCATTACTGTTATTATTTTTTTCATGTGTTGTCCTTTGTGTCTATTTCTTTTGTTGTATTTTGTGTATTAGTACTTTATATTTACAATTCCTACTGCCCTTGATTACGAACAAATACTTGGAAAGTATTTGTGGCGGGAAATTATGAATGAAGACGATTTAAAAAGAGAAATGGAATAAGAAATAAAAAGTAATAAAAAGAGAAAACCAAATGAGAAGTGAAAGAAAACATTTAATAAGGGAAAACTAAATGAGAGGCTAATGTGAGAATATAAAAAAATCTTAAGACGATAATAAATGATGATGAAATGATGATGATTAATAATGATAATAATGATGAATGATAATATATAATGATAATATATAAAAATGATGATATTAATAATGATGATAATGATAACAATAGCAATGATAATAATGATTATAACAATGGTAATAATGATATTATTGATGTTAATACTAACAATAACAATAATATCAGTGATAATGAAAATATTACTAATAATAACAATAACGATAACGATAACAAAAATAACAATACAAACAATAACAATACTAATTATAATAACGATAATGATAATAACAAAGCTAATAAAAAATG
Organism: Penaeus vannamei; assembly: GCF_003789085.1. Classification (NCBI taxonomy): domain Eukaryota; kingdom Metazoa; phylum Arthropoda; class Malacostraca; order Decapoda; family Penaeidae; genus Penaeus; species Penaeus vannamei. The sequence continues at coordinate 262,053 of NW_020870541.1, read as the reverse complement.
CAGATAATGATAATAATGATAACTTAGAAAAGAACTTAAAAGAAAACGTATTCCCAAAACACCTCAGCTGATTTATACAAGTTATCCCTTCTCTTTTGTGGACGAAGAGAAAAGAAAAAAAGACGAGAGAAAACGATCGCTAGAGAATAGAAGTTCCATAGTTCGTTCCACCTGGCCTAAAAAAAAAAAAAAAAAAAAAAAAAAACGAAAGAAAGAAAAAAAAAGAAAAAAAAAAAAAAAAAGGACGGATTTATTGAAATTTCTTTTAAAGTTTTAGGTCAAATTTAAAGTTTTAAGATAGATTTCTGTTCCCCTGATGGCTGTTGCATTAAGGGTGATTTATAGTGCAGATCGTGTTAGTTAATGGACCTTAGTGGTGTTTAATGGGGGAGATGATGATGATAGTGATGGAAGGGAAGGAGTAGGAGGAGGAGGAGGAGAAGGAGGAAGGAAAGAGGAGGAGGGGAAGAAAGAAGGAAGAGGAAGGGGAAGGGATGGGAGAGGAAGAGGAAAGATGAACGAAGAGGAGGGGGAAGGAAGAAGGAAGAGGGAGACGGAGAAGGAGGAGGGAAGAAAGAGGAGGAGGAGGGGGAAGGAAGAAGAGAAAGGAGGAAGGAAGAAGGAGGGAAGAAAGAAGGGAAGGAAAAAGGAGGAGGATGGGGAATGAAGTAGGAGAAGGGTGAAGGAGAGGGAGGGAGGGGGGAAGAAAGAGGGAGGAGGAGGGGGAAGGAAGAAGAACAAGGGGAGAAAAGGAGGATGGGGAAGGAAGAAGGAAGACGGAAGAGGAAGGGGAAAGAAGGAAGATGGGGAAGGGAGAAGGAGGAGTAAGAGGGGGGAGAAAGAGGGAGGAGGAAGGAAGGAGGAAGAAGGAAAATGTTGAGGAGAAGAGATATAGAGGAAGAAGATGAAAGGACACGAAGGAAAGGATATAAAGTAAGGAAAAGTAAAAAAAAAAATCTTAAAGAAATGATACAATGAAGAAAAGTAAAGACAAACAAGAAAAAACATAATAATATAGAAAGGAAAATTAAATAAAAGAGAGAGAAAAAGACCAACTTTCTTAACCCCCCCTCCCCTTCCCTTTCCTCTTCGTCCCTCTCCTTCTACACCTCCCCTCCCTCGTAAGCCCTCTCCTTCCCCCCCGTAAGCCTCTCCCCGCTCTCTTACCCCCTCCCCTCTCCCTCTACGCCCCTTCCCTCCCTTAAACCCTCCTCTCTAAGCTCCTCCCCTTCCCTGAGCGCCTCCCCCCTCCACACCCCTCCCTTTCCCTCCCCCTCCCTCCCTCTAAGCCCCTCCTTCTCCCTCTCCCCCTCCCCTCCGTCCCCTCCCTTTTCCCTCCCTACGCCCCTCCCTATAGCCCCTCTCCCCTCCCCCTCCTCTACCCCTCCTTTCTATGCCCCCTCCTTCTATGCCTCAGGCCCCTCCCTTTCCCCTCACTGCCTTCTATGCCCCTCGCCCTCCATTCTTGCCTATGCTTCAAAAACTGCTAAAACCCATTTACCTAAAACGCCCCGCCATTCGCCCACCGGTTTCCCTTCTCTTCCCCTCTCTCTTATTCTTTTTTTCCTCTCTGTTTCTTCTTCCTTCCTCTTCTTTCTCTTTTATATCCCGTATCTTTGCTTTCGTTTCTCTCTCTGACTCTTTATCTCTCTTATCTCTCTCTGTTTATCTGTTTATTTTCTACTCTGTCTGTTTGTCTTTCTCTTTCTCCCTCCTCCCCTCCTCTCTCTCTCTCTCCTATCCCAGTTTTTCTTCTTTCTTATATCTATCTACTCCTCCCTCTTTCTATCTATTTTTCTTCTACTTCGTTTCTATCTTTATCCCTCCTCTCTCTCTTCCCTTCTTCCTCCCCTTCTTTTCCTCCATCCTCTCTTTCTTTCTCTTTCTTTTTACTTATCCTTTCTCTTTCCCTCTCCTTATCTCTCTTTCTCTCTCCTCGCCAAATTTTCTTTTAATCCAGACGAAGTTCTTTTAACTTTTATATTTTTTTTCTTTAGATTTGGAATTCCATGAAAAGTTTCTTTGCCAAACAGCCGATCTCCCCCTCCCCTTCTTTCCCTTCCCTCCCCTTGGCCCCCTCCCCTCCTCAGTCTCCCTCCCTCCCTTCCTCCTCCTCTCCCTCCCTCTCTCCCACTCCCTCTCCTCTTCCTCCTCCTCCTCCTCCTCTCCCTCCCTTGGTCCCTCTCTCTTTCCCTCTCCCCCTCCCTTCTCAGTCTCCCCCTCCCTCCCTTTCAACTTCTCCTCCTCCTCCTCTCCTCTCCCTCCCATGGCCCCCTCCCTCTCATCCTCCTCTTCTTTCCCTTCCGAGTTTATCTCCTTCTTCTTGGGATCTTATCGCTTTCTCGTGATTTAGACGCGTCTCTCTCTCTCTCTCTTTCGCCCGTTCTTCTCTCTCTCTCTCTCTCTCTCTCTCTCGCCCGTCCCTTTCTCTCTCTCTCTCTCTCTCTCTCCTCTCTCTCTCTCTCTCTCTCTCTCGCCCGTCCTTCTCTCTCTCTCTCTCTCTCTCTCTCTCTTTCTCGCCCGTCCTTCTCTCTCTCTCTCTCTCTCCTTCGATCTCTCTCTCTCTCTCTCTCTTCTCTCTCTATCTCTCTTCTCTCTCTCTCTCTCTCTCTCTCTCTCTCGCCTCTCCTCTCTCTCTCTCTCTCTCTCCACTCTCTCTCGTCTCTCTCTCTCTCTCTCTCTCTCTCTCTCTCTCTTCTCTCTCTCTCTCTCGTCTTCTCTCTCTCTCTCTTTCTCTCCCTGAGCGCATCTTTGTCTCCTGTTTCTACACGCACATATATATAATCACAAAATCACACACACTCAGTTACACCGACACCCACCCACCCACAAACCATACTCAGACCCGCACTCAATTACACCGACACCCACATTCATATCCACACCCACACCCCACCCACAATCACACCCACCCACCATCCTCAATCACACTCACACCCCGGCCACACTCAATCACCCAACCTAACCACAACATCACACCCACACCCCACTCAATAATCACACCCATACCATTCCGCCCACACTCAATCAATACCCACCCCCACCCACCCACACCCACACCCACACTCAATCACACCCATCCATCCGCCCACACTCAATCAATACCCCCCCCCACCCACCCACAATCACACCAACACCCATCCATCCATAACCCCCCCCCACACACACACACACACACACCCAACACACACGGGCGTGCAAAGTCACCAAGTAATCACGATTCTAAACTTTGCCTCTTCTTCGCCTCAGCCATCCCGCCCATCATCATCCACCGGCTCTCTGTATACGTCTATCCCCGTGTTTCTGACTGACTATCCCGTATTTTGACTATTCCTGTGTTTCTGACTATCCCGTATTTTGACTATCCCAGTGATTCTGACGATCCTTTTTCTGACTATCCCCTTTTCTTACTATCCCGTATTTCTGACTATCCCCCTTTTTTACTATCCTGTGTTTCTGTACCTTTAACCTGACTATCTTTTTTTCTATCCTGTGTTTCTGACTATCCCGTGTATCTGACTATCCATTTTTCTTTTCCCACTATCCCGTGTATCTTTTTTCCCCACTATCCCGTGTATCTGACTATCCCTTTCTTCTATCCCGTGTTTCTGACTATCCCTTTTCTGACTAAACGTGTTTCTGACTATCCCTTTTCTGACTATCCCTTTTCCCACTATCCCGTGTATCTGACTATCCTTTTTCCCTAACTATCCCCGTGTTTCTGACTCTCCCTTTCTGACTCCCTATCCCTTTTTCCTGACTATCTTTTTTTCTATCCCTTTTTCCTGACTTTTCTATCCCGTGTTTCTGACTACTCCTTTTTTCTTACTATCCCGTGTTTCTCTCCCTTTTTCCTGACTATCCTTTTTTCTATCCCGTGTTTCTGACTATCCCTTTTTCTTACTACCCCGTGTTTCTGATTATTCATTTTTCTTACTATCCCGTGTATCTGACTATCCTTTTTTCCTATCCCCGTGTATCTGACTATCCCTTTTCCTATCCCGTGTTTCTGACTATCCCTTTTTCTGACTAAACCGTATTTCTAACTATCCCGTGTTTCTATCCATTTTTCTTATTATCCCTTTTTTTTATTATCTCCCTTTTTCTAACTACCCCGTGTTTCTATCCCTTTCTTCTGCCTATCCCGTGTATCTATCCTTTTTTCCTGCCTATCCCTTGTTTCCGAATGACCGCCGCGCCCTTCTTCCCCGGAACGCGCCCTCCTCGTCTGCTAATGGGTCTCATACGCATTTGGATAAATATTCGCGTAAAAAAAAAAAAAAAAAATCAAAATGGGTGGGTTTAATGGACAAAAAAAAAAAAAAAAAAAAAAAATGGGCGTCGGTGCGGTACGTTTAAAATGCTATTCAGCTGATTATACATCATGTTTTTATTTTTTTTTTTTTTTTTTTTTTTTTTTTTTAGAAGGAATAATGAATATTTTGTACGTATGTTGATAAACGTTTAGCAGACTGGAATGCGATGGACAAAATGCTGCGATGCGTCTCCTTTGCGATGCGAATAATGCGACTTATTTCATTATTAATAATATTCATTTCATTATTCATGGGAGATTTTTCAACGGGGTAGTGGAGGTTACACGTGACGGGGAGGGAAGGGGAGGGATGTAGAGGGAAAGGGAGTGGGGAGGGGCTTAGGGGGAAGGGAGTGGGGAGGGGCTTACTGGGGAGGGAAGGGAGTGGGGAGGGGCTTACTGGGGAGGGGCGTAGAGGGAAGGAGAGTGGGGAGGGCTTAGAGGGAAGGGATGGGGAGGGGCTTACTGGGGAGGGAGGGGGAGGGGGATAGGAGAGAGGAGGGGAAAGAGAGTGGGAGGGGCTTACTGGGGAGGGAAGGGAGTGGGGAGGGCTTAGAGGGGAAGGAGTGGGGAGGGGCTTATGGGGGGAGGAGGGGGAGGGCGTAGTAGTTCAGAATAACAGGAACGTTTCCATTCACACTAAGTTCTGTTTGGAAATTTCATTAATGAATGAATTCCTTCTCTTTTTTCCTTGGTTCATTCACTGGTAATTAAAGTGATTCAATTTGCATGACGAAAAGCAAATTAAGGATTCAATGCAGTATGCTTGGTCTACTGAATAAATCATGTTTTTTTTCTTACTTTTTTTTTTTTATCTTTTTCTAATCTTTTATCTTTACTGCCTTTTTCTATTCAGGCATTGGACACGACTAAATGAATTCTAGAGAAGCGAGCACTGTAATTAAAAAGAATTCATAATCATTTAACTCAGAAATGGGAAAAGCAAGAAAGAAGAGAGAGATAGTTGAAAGAGGAGAGAGGAAATACATAGTTTGTGTAAGAATGATTACCTAAATGCATGCACGTTTGCATAAACAAAAACTCGCATATACAAGTAGATGCACACACACACACACACACAACACACACACACACACACACACACACACACACACATATATATATGTATTAATATATATATATTATATTAATATATATATATATATATATATATATATATAATATATTAATATATATATATAATATATATTAATATATATATATATATATATTATATATATATATATATATATATATATATATATGGTAGAAAAACAATGCACAAACTAATTTTATTGAAGTAAGTCGGACAACAATATATATATATATATATATATATATATATATATATTAATATATATATATATATATATGTGTGTTGTGTGTGTGTGTGTGTGTGTGTGTGTGTGTGTATGTGTGTGTGTGTGTGTGTGTGTGTGTGTGTGTGTGTGTGTGTGTGTGTGTGTGTGTGAGTGTGTGTGTGTGCATGGGGTGTGTCTATATATATTTTATATAGGCGCACACACACACACACACACATCTATATATATATATAGAGAGAGATACATTAATATATATGCATAAAGATAGGCAGATATATGTATACACACACACACCTATATATATATGTGTGGTGCGGTGGAACAATTCTCTCCCAGTAACCTTGCTGACCTGCGTTCCTATCCCTTGTTGCCCGAAGAAACAACCACTGCCACAAATGCAATAACTCAAATTATATCATATTCATTATATTATGCAATAGATGACTCAGCCACCAAGGACTCCATTAGTAACCCTATATCTTCTTAGCTAATTTTCCCCTAGAATTTTCGGGAAAAATATAATTTTCTAGTATTATTAGTACCGATGTTATTATAATTGTTAACATTATGATTCCGTTGTTAACAATTTATATATAAAAAAAATATTCCGAAACCCTAGAAAAAAGGTAAACAGGTGAGGTAATTAGGATCAGCAATTAACTCCTTGGTGATTAAGTATTTGTGGCGCCATCTATGTGCAAGGGCAACCAATAAACTAAAAGACAACGGACACGTCATAATTCCTCGAGGATATGGCTCCCTCGGCGTCTCTCCACGTCCCCCAACTGTTTTCTGTCTGTGTTTAAGATCTCCCTAAGTAATGCAGTAGACTTAGAAACACTACAGTACCTGGATAGCTGAAGGAACTGGTGGAAATCGTCTCGGACTGGTGGAAGGACCGGAGCCTTGTCGAGAGCAAGCAGGACTTCGGACAGCAATACCCTTTGTGTTGTTTATATGGGAGGTGACGCCATCTGTTAGACGGCAGTCGAACTTCCGAACTGCCGCTGTGTCCAAAGTTGGGTTTACAAATGAGTTTTTTTTTCGTAACTATATGGAAACTTCGTAACTTTGATGTTCATTAGGACTGATCCGTGTATATATATTATAACTTATGTTACATCCAAAGCCAAAGAAACTATGCCATATGTTAAACTGTAATTATGCTTCAGTTATTACTATTGTACCATTGCTGTGTTGGATTGCGAGAGGGAAGGGGAGAAGAAGGCGAATAAAAGGGAAGAAGGAGAGGTGGAAGAAAGGAAAAGGAAGAGAAAGAAACAGGAAAGAGAGGGGGAATAAAAAGGAAGAAGGAGAGAAGGGAAATGGAAGGCAAGGAGACAGGAAGGATATAAAGGAAAGAAAATGAGAAGTAAAATGGCAAGAAACTGGAAGAGAAATGGAGAGGAAAGGGAAAGGGAGAGGAGAGGGAAAGGGAGAAGAGTGAGAAGAGAAGGAGAAAGGGAAAAGAAAACAGAGGGGTGGAAGGGGAAAAGCAAGGAAAAGAAGAGACGAAAGAGAAAGAAAGGGAAATGGAAGGGAAAGGGAATGCGAATGGCTGGAAAAGGGGAAGAGAAGAGAAGGGAAGAGAAAGGAAGAGAAGAGAAGGAGGAAGGAGAGGGGTAGGGGGAGGTAAAGGAAAATGAAGGAACAAGAAAGATTAACGAAAGAGGAAGCGAAGGGAATGAGAAGAGAAGGAAAAGGGAGGGAAATTAAAGAGATATAGGAAGTCAAAGCCAAAGGGAAGAAAGGACAAAGGAGAGGCCGAAGAAATGGAAGGAAAACGAGAAG
>NW_020870541.1:242125-244625 GCF_003789085.1 Penaeus vannamei | reverse complement strand
TTCTTCACAAGACGCAAGATCCAGAGTGTCAAGAATCGACGTTGTTTCCTGATGGACTGCTTGGCTGAGCAAGTGTTGCACCTTCAGCTCCGAGCCAGTTTAAATCCGGCGAGCATCCGTTCCCTGATAGCGCTCGGGCCTTCCTTGTGGAGGCCATTAGGACCTTCAACATCGACTCTATGAACTCCGGAAACGAACTCGAGGGCGAACACCTTCCCCATGGGCTGGTCCTCCAACTCCAACAGGAAGATCATGCTCAACGAGTCAAACATCAGGGAGAAATTACACCGCATATGCAGCAAGAGCAGATGGTCAAAAAGCTGGACGTAGTGATCTTCTTAGAAAATGTCCTCCAAACGTCTTACCACACGGAACTAGAAGCCCCTCTCCTTGGACTCAAATTCAGCACCGGGCTGGACAACAAGGACCTTATCGACTACGTTGTCTCGAACACCGCTGGACCGAAGTGATGTCGACAAAGGGTTCATCCAAGGGATCACCGCCTGCTGTGTGGCCGATGCGTCGTCACGCTCTCCCCGGCGATCCCTCGCAGATACGTCACTGCGTTGAAGAGCCTACGCGACGACGAGACCATCGTCATCACCCAGGCAGACAAAGGTGGGGGTATTGTTGTTATGGATAAGACTGACTATATATGTAAAATGAACGATTTACTTTCCGATGCTTCTGTTTACAGGAAAGTGACGAAGGCGAGGTAAGATGGAAGCTGCAGGTTTAAGAAGAAGGCGAGGGACGTACTCCTGCGGTCGGCTAAGGGGAAAGGCTTGCTTCACCTGCTGGAGGAGGCCCCCCGCAACCCGTCCATGAGAGGTCTCCGAAGGTACACAAGCCAGGTGTGCCGATGAGACCGATCACGTCTGGCATTGGCAGCGCTCCCCATCGCCTGGCGAAGTGTTGGCGAAACCTCTCCGCCCCATGGGAGTCATCAGTGATTCTCACCTGAAGAACTCTGCGGACCTCATCAGAAGTCTGCAGGTTCTGTATATAAAAATAAAAAACTGGCTAGTTTTTGACGTTTAAATCCCTTTTTACAAAATGTACCCACAGATGGAGCTATCCGGGCAGTCGAGAGGGTCACCGGATCCATGGTAGATGACGAACTTCACTGCCAAAGCACCACTTCATAAGCCTCGTGAAGTTGTGTGTGGACTTCGGCTTCTTCGAGTTCGCTGGGGATGAGTACCAGCAAATCAGCGGCCTCGCCATGGGGTCCCTCTGAGCGCTGTCCTGGCCTGCCTCTTCATGGAGACGCTGGAAAGGGACCACTACAGGATATAATCGGAAGGCACTCAACTTGGCTTCGTTACGTAGATGATGTCCTCGTCATTGTCCCCAGAAGTCGTGTCTGCACCATACACTGACGCGGCCTGAACTCCGTCCACGGAGAAAATCCAGTTCACCGTGGAGGAAGAAGAGGATCAGAAGTTACCTTTCCTGGACACTCTGATCCATCGGGGTGATGAAGACCTACGTTTTTCTGTATACAGGAAGCCGACTAATAAAGATGATTATATCCATTATTACTCCGCACACACAGCAATAGAACCAAATCTGGGGTTGGATTGGGTTCTTCCTCCGGGCACTGAGGATTTCAGCCCTGAGTCCTTGAAAGTGAAGTTTAAACATATGTAATTGATTCTTTCATGAAACATAAATACCCCAAAAGCGTCTCCTGCTTGAACCTCAGAAAGAAGGCGGAGAACATACTTTCAAGAATCTAACCCCGTGATATTCCTCCAATTTTCTCGTATTACCTCCATGTAATCTCTCCCAGGCGATCAGCAAATACTTTGGCAATACTATGAACACATCGCGCCAGCATCGGTGGAAAAGATACATGACCTAAATACGAGAAAAAACAACAGAAAAACAACACCGACAGTGCGTATACCGATACCCTGCAGCGTTGCGATATGGCCATACTATGGTGAAACTGGACGTGGCTTCAACACCAGGATCTACGAACATCCGCGCCGACGTCCGTCACCATAGAAATTCCAACGCCATGGTGGTTCATGTAGAATGAAGCTGGACATCTACCGAACTGGAAAGAAGCTGAAACAATCCATGAAGGATTAAGCAAACACAAAGGAAGGTCATGGAAGCTGCATACCACGCAAACAGAGAAAAAACATGAACACCGCATCGGGTAGATTTCAAAACTATCCAAGGTCGCCGGCAGCAATTATACGCACAACGAGCGCGAGGTCACGGTCATCAGGTGATTCATCAGCTCCGATGTAATACAAATATGCTGTGTATTCTCCAAAATGTATGGTATTTCTGAACGAAGATAATATCGGAAACGGGTCAATACATCTCTTTTGGTATTGTGAAGATATATCGTTCTCCCATTCAATACATTTCCATACATATATATATATATATGTTTGTCTCATCTGTCCTTAATCTCTTTCTGTTGCTCTCTCTCTCTCATCTCTCTTCTCTCTCTCTCTCTCTCTCTCTCTCTCTTTCTTCT
>NW_020870541.1:235000-237551 GCF_003789085.1 Penaeus vannamei | reverse complement strand
CTCCATCTATCTATATCTATATTTATATACATACATACATAAATACATACATAATATATATATATATATATATATATATATACATATATATATATATATATATCTACATATAATATCCTATTATCATATATATATTATATATATATATACTATATATAATATATATATATATATATATATATATATATATAATATATATATATACACATTTTTTTTTACATCTATACACATATATAATATTTATATGTATGTACATAGCATCTATCTATCTGCACCTGTATCATTAGGATGTATTTTTGTATTCCCGCTTCACTGACAGTACCGACGCTGCCACCGCCGCCCTCGCACGCCGCCGCCTGAGCTCTTCCTCTCGCGGTCGCGGTCAGCGAAAAACCCGCGGATGCCGTGTTTCGTGGCGCGGAATGCGTGAATCATGGCATCGGGCATTCAGCCGGTTTACCATATTTAACTATGCAATTGCTTCTGTCCATAATGGAAGAGATTGTTGGGGCGAGGCTGCGTTCGGGCTGCGGGTCGATGGAGCTGGCGTTGGCTCCGGCCGTTGGGAAGGGGTTTTCCGAATGTCTGTCCTCTATCGAACTATTTGGCTGTAGCTACATGTAGAGAAATCCGCGTATCTTTCTATATTTCCAATTTTATTTATCTATATGAATATAATGTAATATATATATATATTATAATAATATATATATATATATATATATATATTTATTTATTTATATATACATATGCTGTATATATATATATATATATATATATATATATATATATTATATATATATATATATATACATACACACACACACACACACACACACACACACACACACACACACACCACACACACACACACACACACACACACACACACACACACACACACACACACACACACACACACACACACACACACACACACACACACATATATATATATATATATATATATATATATATAATATATATATATATATATATATATATATATATATATATATATATATATATATATATAATATAATGAACACATTTGATATATACATACATACAAATATCTACCTATGCATCTATTTATGCATCTGTCTTTTTATCTCTCTCTCTCTATCTATTTATCTATGTATCGATCTATCTATCTATATACATATATGTGTATGTATAAGAATTTGTATATTCATTTTGGTATGCGCTATGTGTATTTGTCCATAAACCTATGTTACATATCTAATATATGATGCATACATATACACACATGAACACACAGACACAGACACACACACACACACACACATACACACAGACACAGACACACACGCACTTCTATCTATATATATGTGTGTGTGTGTATATATAGCTCCTTAGGCTGAATATTTGACAAGAAATCAAGTGAGAAGAATTAGAAAACACGCTCAGTATGTACCTTCCGATATGCCGAAAAATAGAATGAAAGATTATGAATTTTCTTTCGGTCCCACAATAATTTCTTCCCAAACGCTTTTTGGGAACGTTTGTGAATAAGACGCAAAAAAACACGACGTGGTCACCTTGCCGTCACCGGCCGCGCATGCGCAAGATGTCCTGGATCAACAAGTCGCCTCAGTGTTGATTGTGCTCTGTGAGGAGGAGGATGTGTCGCTCCGTCCTCCGAGGGCCAGAGTTGAAAGAAATCGCTCCTGTCCTTCCCTCTCAGCCGGAAAAGAGGCTTCGCACGCCCAAAACAGATGGATTTTGAGCCAACCTTCGGACCTTACTAGAATCTCTCCTTTCGGGCTCTCCCTTCGGCAGACGAAAGAGAGAGAGAGAGAGAAAGAAAGGGGACACCCCATTAGTAAGGACTTCAACGCTCAAATCCAAACAGACGATTTCTCTCCAGTCTTTTTTTCCTCCCATCTCGAAAAAGAGAAAAGTCGTAGCTATCTCATCCCAAAAAGAGAGAAAGAGAGAGAAAGAGAGAAAAGGAAAGAGAAGAAAGGACAACAGACCTAGCCAGAGACTTGTAGATTGCCCCTTTCTCCCAAGAGCTGGGAAGAGAGCGAAATTGAAGAGCCGTCGTAGGTAAGTGAATCCGACAGATGGTAGTTGTATTGATGTTGTCTTTTTGGGAATCCGTTTTGAAAAGAAAAAAAATCCTGCTTGATTTTGGTGTTTATTCTTTATTTATTCTGTCTTTTGTTTGTCTTTATCCTTTTTTACGTGTATCTTGGTGGACTCGATGTGTAGAGGAATTGGGAATGGAGAGAGAGAGAGAGAGAGAGAGAGAGAGAGAGAGAGAGAGAGAGAGAGAGAGAGAGAGAGAGAGAGAGAGAGAGAGAGAGAGAGAGAGACTGGGAATGGTGAGAGGAGTAGAAAGAGAGAGAGAGAGAGAGAGAGAGAGAGAGAGAGAGAGAGAGAGAGAGAGAGAGAGAGAGAGAGAGAGAGAGAGAGAGAGAGAGAGAGAGAAGAGAGAGAGAGAGAGAGAGAGAGAGAGAAGAGAGAGGAGAATGGAGAGAGAAAGGAGGAGAATGCAGAGAGAAGCGAATACGTAAAGACACAT
>NW_020870541.1:227500-230000 GCF_003789085.1 Penaeus vannamei | reverse complement strand
AGAGAAAGAGGAAAGGAAGAGAAAGACTGATAAACAGGGACACAGGCAGATAGATAAATAGATAGATAGGTAGTTAGAAAGATAGACAGACTGACAGACAGACAGATAGATAAATAGATAGATAGATGGACAGATAGATAGACAGAGAGGCAGACAGATAGATAGACTTATTGATAGATAGATATATATATATATATATATATATATATATATATATATATATATATATATATATATATATATATATATATATATATATATAGATAGATAGATAGATAGATATATATAGATAGATCAATAGGCATACAGACAAATAGATAAATTGTTAGATAGACAGAGATACAGATGAATAGGAGGATTGCCAGATAGACAGATAGATAGATGAATAGATAGATGGCGAGATAGATAGATAGGTAGGTATGTAGATAGAGAGACAGATAGATAGATGAACAGATAGATGAATAGATAGAAAGATAGATAGATACAGGATATTTATAAACCTGTATTGCATTCAGAAATGGAATATTTGAATGCTGAATTGTGGGCCGTAGAGTTTTGCACGTTAGCGCCGGCCGTCACGCCATCACCAGCAATAATAACAAAGACAAAAACATTACATGTACACGAGAGCCACATAAAAACGCAACGGCCATTGCAATAGTAATAACAAGAGTAGCACCGCTAAAGACAACTTCCACAACAAATTCCAAAAAACAAAAAAAACAAAAATATGACACAACACTCGAATGTTCTTCCCGTGCAGTCAGTAATCCGCCATTTATGCCGTGATCTCAATTTTGCCTCTGGCTTTGCGCGAACATATAAGGGTGAAAATGTAGCCCTCATGCACCGCGCCAGCCACGCACTGTATCCCTTCTGTAATACAAACCGCGCGGCATGCACTGTATCTTGCTCAATGTTTCATGGACATACATCACTGTGACCGTTCATGTTGTATATCACATAGGCCCCGTGTGTTACCACGTATGACATGCATCACAAGAGCAAATCGAATCCTTCAATACAAACATGTTGCTTAATGATGTATAGCCTGTTTATGCTACACATGCGGTATATAGCCTGGAGGTATTTTTTAACAACATACGGTACTGCTATATCGTACATATTCAATATTGAGTAAATATTGTACACTCAATAACGGACAACATTATTCTATATTCTCGGCCACGTCCTTTAACATAATAGTATAAAATGTTTTATGAAGGTTAATCACGGAGAGGGAACATAATCATATTGCACCGGAGTAATTAGAACAAAACGAATGAAAAATCGGGAAGGGGAAACAAATGCAAACCCGAACTTCAAAGAATAGGAACGAACGAAGAAAAGAAACACACGAAGGAGAATGAACGCCAGGCGAACGGGGAGGGAAAGGCTGATAAGAAAAGCTTCTTGTGCTGACCAGCTCGAGCGCAGATGCCGCGGGGGGGATGCTGCGCGGCGGGTCACGTCAGACAGCCGCCAGATGAGGCCGGAGTGTGGCCGGGGCGGAGCGAGGTAGTGAAATGTGGGTTTCGGTCCGTAGAGTACGTGGCCATTGTGATGACGGCGGCGGCTTTGATTGGGATAGTTATGATGGCGGCGGCAGCGACAGTCGCGGGTATAAAAGCCGTTAGATATTCATTCGCGTTGTCCGGAATAAAGGAAGAAGAAAAGGAATTGAAATCAATAGATTCTCAGGTTCATTTGCATACTGTTGCCATAGGAATGACAGAGAAAGGATAATTTTTACTCTATGAAAGTTTTTTTCCTAATGGAAGGGACACTTTAATGAAATATAAATCTCAATATATCTCTTGGTGTAGATGCCTAGAGAAAATAACTTGAGTCAGAAGCAGAAATTAGATTTGCTTTGGAAATTAGCATATGTAATTATCTTCTCCAACCGTTACACACAAAAAAAATCAATAATGTCTACAGATAGAGGAGAAAAAAGAGACTTTGTAAAACCACCTCCCCTGAAAGAAAAGGAAAAAAAAAAAAGAAAGAAAAAAAGGGAAAATTTAAGCTTAGAAGACCGATGAAGATAAAGAGCAAAATCTGACATTTACAGACGAACGCTCTGACACATATCGGTCTGAGAATTCTGCAAACTCTTGATTTCTGACACTCTCATGTGTCGGTTCGAATGCTAACGCTGGGGCTAAAGATGAGGAGCAGAGAAGCCAAGACAAGAGGAGGAAGAGGAGGAGGAGGAGGAGGAGGAGGAGGAGAGCGAAAAGAGGAGGGAGAAAAGGTTGGTAAAAGGAGAGGAGGGAGAGGAGATGGATTCAAGAGGAGATGGAAGAAGAGAGGGATAAAGAAAACGAGGAAGAGGAGAGGGATAAAGAAGAGGAGGGAGAGGAGAAGGATTCAAGAGGAGGTGGAAGAAGGGAGGAATAAAGAAGACGAGGAAGAGGAGAGGGATAAAGAAGAGGAGGGAAAAAGGAGGGTAAAAAAGGAGAAGACAAGTGTAAGAAACGAAGACGACTTCAAGAAA
>NW_020870541.1:220000-222500 GCF_003789085.1 Penaeus vannamei | reverse complement strand
TCTTCCTCCTCCTTCTCCTCCCCCCTCCGCCTTTTCCTAATTCTCCTCTCCATCCTTCTTCTTTCCCTGCTTCTCCTCCTCCTACTCCTCTTCTTCTTCTTCTTCCTACGTCTCCTCCCCCTACCCGTCTTCCTCCTCCTTCTCCCTTCTTTCCTCTGCTTCTCCTCCTCCTCTTCCTCCTCCTCCCCCCTCCCTCCTCTCTTCCTCCCCTCCTTACCTTCCTTCTCCTCCTCCTCCTTTTCCTTCTCATTGTCCTCAGAAGCGTAGAAATAAGTCACACAAAAACGAAAAAACACACACATAAAACAATACAAAAACAAACAAACAAGAAAAAAAACACATAAAAACAAAAACAAAAAAATACAAAACAAAACAAAAACAACAAAACAAAGAAAAAACACACCAAAAAACACAAAAAACAACATATAAAAACAAGAAAAAACACATAAAAAAACGGAAAAAACAACAACAAAAACAAGCCACGAATGACCTCAACACATGTTGGAGAGAGAAAGAGCATTTTGTTTTTATTGTAAACAACTTCTGAACATCTTTTTTTATTCGACTTGGGTGGGACGGGGGGGGGGGGAGGAAGGGCTGTGGGAGATGGGGGTAGGGAGAGAGGAGGGTGGAGAGAGGGGGGGAGAAGAGGAAGGGAGGGAAGAAAGGAGGGTTTGGGAAAGGAAGAGGAAGGAAGAAAGGAGGAAGGAAGGGAAGAAGAAAGGAGGGAATGAGGAAGAGAGGGAGGGAAGGAAGAGGAAGAGAAGGAAGGAGTGAAGAAGGAGGCTGGGAGGGAAAGAAGGAAGGAGGAGGGGGAGGAGAGGAGGAGGAAGAGAGGGAGGGAAGGAAGAAGGAAGAGGAAGGAGAAAGGGAGGGAAGGAGGAAAGGATTATGAGAAAGAAGAGAAGGAGGAAGAGAGGGAGGGAAGGAAGGAAGGAAGGACGGAGGAAGGGAAGGAGGGAGTAAGGAAAGAAAGGAGGGAAGGAAGAAGGAAGAGAAAGAGGGAGAGACGGAGAGAAGAAGGGAGGAAGGAAAAGAAAGGAAAAGAAGAAGGAAGAGAGGAAGAAGAAGGAGGAAGGGAAGGAAAAGAAGGAAGGAGAGGAAGGAGAGAAGGGAGAGAAGGAAAGGAAGAAGAAGAAATAAAGGGAGGGAGAAAAATAAGGAAAAAGAAGAAAAATAAGGTGGAAGAGAAGGAAGGAGAGAGGGGTGGAGAGAGAGAGGGAGGGGAAGGGGGGGGGAGCTGTCCCAAGAGGGCAAAGAGTCTTCTCGAGTTATAAGGACGAGTAGCTTTCCCGGGCGACTAATTTGCATGTGTGGTCACTGGCCCATAATTACCTTCCCTTCTCTCTTCTTTTTCTTCATTTTTTTTTCTTTTTTCCCCTTTTCCTTCTTTCTTTTTTGTCTCTTATCTTCTTCTTTTTTCTCTCTTTCTTCTTTTTTATCTTTTGGCTGTTTTTCTTTTTTCCTTCTGTTTCATTCCTTTCATCTTTATTGTTTTTATGATTTTCTTTTTTCTATTTTTTCTTGATTTTTCTTGTTCTGTTTTATTCTTCTTTTTATTTTTTTTTACTTCTTTTATTCCATTTTTCCCACTTTCTCTCCTTGGTATTCTCTTTCATCTTCCTTCCCTCCTCCTTTCCCTCCTCTTCCTTTACCTCTTCCATGTTCTATTTCTCTTTTTCTCTCTTTCCGCCTCCCTCTCCTTCTTCCTTCTTCGTGATTTTCCTCCTCTTCCTCTATTTTCATTTCCATCTCCTACTCATTTCCCTCTTTCTCATGTTTGCTCTCTTCCTTCTCCTCCTTGTCTTTTTTCCTTTTTTTATCCTCCTCCTCCTATTCTCCCATTTTTCATCCTCCTCCTTCTCCTCCTCCTTTTCCCCCTTCTCCTCTTTTCTACTTATTTTTCTTCCTCCTCCTCTCCTTCTTATCATCCCCCTTTTCCATCTCCTTTTCCCTGCCATCTTCTCCTCCTTTCCTCCTTCCTTTTCTCCCCCAATCCTTTTTTTTTTTACTTATTTCCCGTCCTCCTTCTTCCTCCCATCTTCTCTTTTTCTCCCTCCTCCTCCTATCCCCCTTCTCCCCTTTTGAAATCTATTTACCCTCCTCCTCTCCTTTCTTTCCTCCTCCCTCTTCCTCTCCTCCCTCCTCTCTTCCTCCACTATCTCCTCCTTTTCCTCCTCCGTCTCCCTCTCTCCCCTTCCTCCACCCGCCCTCTCTTCCCTTCCTCCACTCCCTCCTCCTTTTCCTCCTCCCTCTCCCTCTCTTCTCTTCCTCCATTCCCCCCTCCCTTCCTCCTCCCCCTCCCTCTCTTCCCTTCCTCCATCCCCCTCTCTTCCCTCCTCCCTCTCCCTCTCTCCCCTTCCTCCACTCCCCCCCTCTTTTCCTCCTCCTCCACTCTACCTTAATAGGAAATGGAAGGTAGATATGAGACAGTAGATCTTCATTACCTCATGACTGTGAGGGGACAGGAAGGTCTCTTGGAGAAGAAGAGGATCGGAAG
>NW_020870541.1:202500-212500 GCF_003789085.1 Penaeus vannamei | reverse complement strand
AATCCTTTTTTTCTCTCTCTGTCTCTGTTTGTTTGTTTGTCTCTTACTTCCATTTTCAGTCATACACACATACACATACGCACACACATGCACACACACACAAACACACACACTCCATCTTTCCCTCCCCTCTTACACACAGTATCATTTGTATTTTTTCCTCACACCTTCTTTCTTATTCCCTCTTCCTCTATATCTTAATCTACCTCTATGTCCCCACCCTGTTTCTTTTGCTTTTCTGTTATTTCTTTCCTTTCTCTCCCCTCCCCCCCCTCCTTCTCTCTTTTTTATTCACACTCATTTATCTTATTTCCTCCGTCTTTCACTTATAAATGTTTCCACTTCATCTGTCATCTTCTCTCCTTATTTGCCTTTATCTCCCTTCTCCCTATTTCTTGAATTCTCCATTCCTTCTTGTCTCCCTTTCCTCCCTCTCTTTCTGTCTTATCCTCTCTTATGTACTTCATATTTCATCTTCATCTTTTTCTTTCTACCTTTCTCTTCCCCTTCTCCTTCTACTATCTTCGCCTATCCCTCTCCCCCCCTCTCTCTCCCTCCCCCCCACCACGGGATTTTATCTTTTATCTGTCTCTCTCCTACTTTATCTGTCATTTCTCTATCTCCTTCCATCCTTCCACACTTACTCCCTTAAACCTTCTCTCTTGACCCCGCCACCTTAATCTTTTATTTCACCCTTTTCTCTCTGTTTTTTCTTCCTCTCCNAGGTCCGATACGAGAGAGAAGAGGCGGCGGCATGGAGAGAAGAGCAGAGAGGAGAGAGAGAGAGAGGGAGAGACGAGGGAGGGAGGGAGAGGGTCACGAGAGAGAGAGAGAGAGAGAGAGAGAGAGAGGAGAGAGAGGAGAGAGAGAGGAGAGAGAGAAGAGAGAGAGAGAGAGAGAGAGAGAGAGAGAGAGAGAGAGAGAGAGGGAAGAGAGAGAGAGAGGAGAGAGAGAGAGAGAAAGAGAAAGAGAGAGAGAGAGAGAGAGAGAGAGAGAGAGAGAGAGAGAGAGAGAGAGAGAGAGAGAGAGAGAGAAGAGAGAGAGGAGAGAGAGAGAGAGAGAGAATAGGAACGGTTGAAAATAAATTTCCTTTTTAAATCCCAAAAGATATTCAGGAGTCTAAAATATACGAAAATTTTGCAGGTATATTAACTTAAAACTTTGAACCCAAAAATACGCTCCCCCCCCACACTCAAACTTTTTTTTCTTTTTCTATCTCTGTTTGTCTCCGTTTGCATTTATGTCTGTCTCTCTGCCTATTCCTCTCAATCCTTTTTTTTCTCTCTGTCTCTGTTTGTTTGTTTGTCTCTTACTTCCATTTTTCAGTCATACGCACATACACATACGCACACACATGCACACACACAGAAACACACACACACCCTATTTCCCTCCCCTCTTACACACAGTATCATTTATATTTTTCCTCTCACCTTCTTTCTTATTCCCTCTTCCTCTATATCTTAATCTACCTCTATGTCCCCCACCCTGTTTCTTTGCTTTTCTGTTATTTTCTTTCCTTTCTCTCCCCTCCCCCCTCCTCCTTCTCTCTTTTTCATTCACACTCATTTATCTTATTTACCTCCGCCTTTCACTTATAAATGTTTCCACTTCATCTGTCATCTTCTCTCCTTATTTGCCTTTATCTCCCTTCTCCCTATTTCTTGAATTCTCCATTCCTTCTTGTCTCCCTTTCCTCCCTCTCTTTCTGTCTCTTCCTCTCTTATGTACTTCATATTTCATCTTTATCTTTTTCTTTCTACCTTTCTCTTCCCCTTCTCCTTCTACTATCTTCGCCTATCCCTCTCCCCCCCTCTCTCTCCCTCCCCCCCACCACGGGATTTTATCTTTTATCTGTCTCTCTCCTACTTTATCTGTCATTTCTCTATCTCCTTCCATCCTTCCACACTTACTCCCTTAACCTTCTCTCTTGACCCCGCCACCTTAATCTTTTATTTCACCCTTTTCTCTCTGTTTTTTCTTCCTCTCCCCTTTTTCATTTTTTCCTCTCCCCTCTTTCCTCCTCCACGTTTTTTTTTTTTACTTTCATCCTTTCCCTCACCTTTTCTTCTCTCCCTCTTTTTCCCCTCTCTCCCTCCTTTCGTATTTCCCTTCCCTCACCTTTTCCTCTCTCCCTCTTTTCGTATTTCCCTCTCTCCCTCCTTTCGTATTTCCCTTCCCTCACCTTTTCCTCTCTCCTCTTTTCGTATTTTCCCTCTCTCCCTCCCTTTGGATCCTACCCCTACCCCCCTTATCTTTTTTTCATCACGCCTCTTCCCTCCCACCTCTTTTATTTTCCTCATCTCCCTCCCTTCCCTTCTTTCACTCTATCTCCTTTTCTCTCACGCCCTTTTTCCTCTCTTTTTTCCCTTCCATCCTGACCTTATTCCTCCTTCTCTCTCATTTTCTCCCCTCTCCCCCCCCCCTTTTTTTTATCTATCTCGTCGCTCCGTCATCGTTTTTGTCTTCTCCTCCCTTCCTCTCTCTCCCCCTCTCTTTATCTCTTCCCCTAAACTTCTCGTCTCCTCCCCTTTTCCTCCCTCTCGCCCCTACGCCCTTAATCTGTTATCTCTCACCCCCCTCTTTGCCTTGCCCTCACTCTGTCACTTCTCCCTCTCCACTTCCCCTTTTCCACATTATTTTATATGCTCCTTGCTCTCTTATCCGCCTGTCCTTCTCCTCTCTCTTCCTACTACCTCTCATATTTTCCTTCCGTTACTCTCCTTCCCTGTCTCCACTCCTCTCCATACCCTCCCAATACTCTCCTTCCCCATTTTTGCCCTCGTCTCTCTCTCTCTCTCTCTCTCCTCTCTCTCTCTCTCACGTGTCTCCTCTCTCGATTCTCTCTCTATCTCTCTCTCTCTCTCAGGCCGTCCCCCCCTCCTCCCCCCTCTCTCGTCGTCATCTCTCTCTCTCTCTTCTCTCTTCTCTCTCCTCTTCTCTCTCGTCCATCTCTCCCTTGTCGTCCTCTCCTGCTTCCTTCTCTCTCCTCAGTCTCGTCTCGTCGTCTCTCTCTCCTCTCTCTCTCTCTCTTTCCTCCTCCTTCCCTCCATCTCGCTCTCTCCCTACCTCTCTCTCTCTTCCCTCTCTCTCCTCCAACCGACCTCCCCTCCCTCTATGCCCGCCTACCACCTCCTTCTCGTCTTCTCCATCTCCTCCCCTCCGCCTCCTGTCTCCTCCCTCTCGTTCTCCCCTCCCTTCTCTCTCTCTCTCTCTCTTCCCCCTCACACCTATATCATTCATCATCACTTCCATCACACCTCCTGCTTGGACCGAATTACATTCTCCAGAGGCCCAAGTAAAAGCCAACATGATCTGGAGTCGTTTCTCCCAAAAAAGAATTCGCGTTTTTTCCTCTTTCTCTTCTCACTGTCCGCTTTGTCGCCTGACCGCTAACCTTCTAGAGCCAGGTCTTCTCTAGCCTTTATTGAATGAAGGTCTCTCGTCTCTCTCTCTCTTCTCTCTCTCTCCTTTCTTTTCCCTTCACGGTTCTATACTGCTCTCTCTCTCTCTCTCGTTCTCTTTCTTCTTCTTCCCGCTCTCTCTCTGCTCTCGTTTTATCTCTTACTCAATCTTTTCTTTTTTATCTCTCCTCCCATTTCTTTCCCTCTTCACTCTCTCTCGTCTCATTTTTTCTCTCTCTCTTATGCTTTCTTTTATCTCTCATCAATCTTTTCTGTTGTCTGCGTCATCCTTTTTCCTTCCCCCCTCTTCTTCTCTTTTTCTTCTAATCTCTCTCCATTCGCTTTTCTCTCTCCTTCTTTCCTTTTCTCTCTCTCGTTGTATTCTCTTTTCTTTTCTTTTCTCTCTCTTCTTCTCTCCTCCTCTCCCCCGCTCTCTCGCATCTCTCTGCTCCTCTCTCGTCTCGTCTTTCCTTTTATTCCTCTCCTCCATCTCTTTCCTTTTCTTCGTCCTTCTTTTTCTTCTTCCTACTCCTCTCAACTTTCTCTCTCATCCTCTCCTCTCTCGTTCCTCTTGTTCTCCGTCTTCTGCCCCGCGCTTCTTGTCCCTCTCACTTTTCTCTTTATCCGTCCTCCTCTTTCTCCTTCTCCCGTGTCTCTCCTGTCTTCTCGCCTCTTCGTTCCTCGTCTCTCCATCTCTCTCTCGATCTCTCGCGTCTCCTCTCTTCTCTATCTCTCTCTCTCTCTTCTCCCTAGTCTTTCTCTCTCTCTCTCTCATTTTGTTATAGGTTGTCTACGTCTTCCGTTGTTTACATACATTTTATTTTATATGCATTTGTGCTATTTACACGGGCGTCGCACGCCACACACACAAACACTCTTATACATCTATATCTCCCATCAATTCTATTCATTATGTCTTCATATATGTTTAATGTAGAGAAGAATTAAGGGGAAGTGGAAGTAGTGGTAAGTAGTAGAAGAAACCAGAAGAAATAGGGAAGAAGAGCAGAAGAAGAAGAAAGAAAAAGAAGAAAAGAAGAAGAAGAAGAAGAAGAAAGAAGAAGAAGAAGAAAGAAGAAGAGAGAGAGAGAGAATCTACTTTTAAAACAAGCAAGAGAGAGAGCCAGAGAGAGAGAGAGAGAGACGAGAGAGAGAGAGAGAGGAGAGAGAGAGAGAGAGAGAGAGAGAGAGAGAGAGAGAGAGAGAGAGAAAGGAGAGAGAGAGAGAGAGAAAGGGAGAGAGAGAGAAAGGGAAGAGAGAGTAGATAGAGAGATATGATAGATAAAAATAGATAGATAGATAGATAGATTAGATAGATAGATAGATAGAGAAGAGACGATCAGAAAAAGAAAGAGAGATTGTATAGATAGACAGACAGAAAGAGAGAGTGATAGATAGACAGACAGAAAGAGATATGGATAGAGAGAAAGACAAACAGAACAGACAGACAGTGAGATTAGACGAACAAATAGAAAAAAATAGAGAAAAAAAAGCAAAAAAAAAAAAAAAAAACTCCTCGTCTTCCCATCTCTTCTTTCTTTCTTCCTCTCCCAACCATTCGTCCACAATGAGAGTGTCTGTGAGAAGTGAAGCGAATACACAGGGGTCACCGGCTTGAAAAGGAGTGAGAAAGGGAATAAAAAGAGAGATATGGAGAGAGAAAGAGAGGAAGAAGAGAATTATATAGAGAGGAAGAAAGGAAGAGAGGATACTGATGAGAAGGAAAAAGAAGGAGAAAAGAAATATGAATAAATTGATAAAAAAAAAAAAGGAAAATGAAGGAGAAAGAGGGGAAACGAGAAAAGAAAAAAAGATATGAAGGGATAAAGAGAGGAAGAAGAGAGATGTAGGGAAAATAAGAGAGATAAAGGGGAAATAATGATAGAGGAAGAAGAATCGAAGAAGAGATTGAAGAAAGAAGTAAAAATTGGAGATAGAGAGGAGTAAGACAGGGGAGGGAAATAGGTAGAGATAGATAGAATAGATAGATAAAGAGAGAGAGAGAGAGAGAGAGAGAGAGAGAGAGAGAGAGAGAGAGAGGAGAGAGAGAGAGAGAGAGAGAGAGAGAGAGAGAGAGAGAGAAGAAAGAGAGAGAGAGAGAGAGAAGTAGAGAGAGAGAGAGAGAGAGAGAGAGAGAGACCGAGAGAGAGAGAGAGACTAAGAAGTGAAATGAGGGAAAAAGTATGAGAAAACAAAGCAGACGAAAGAGAAAAATATGAAAGAGAGACAGAAGAGAACAAGGGGGAGAGAAATCGATCGCGAAGAAGTGAGGGAAGAGAAGAGAAGAGGAGAAGAGAGTGAAAGGAAGAGGAACAAGGGAAAGCGAAGAGAGCGAGGGAGAGAGAAATAGAAAGGATAGGAAGGGGGGATCGATTCATGGGAATAGGAGAGAGCGAGTGAAAGAGAAGCGAAAGCGAGGGAGAGAGCAAGGAAGAATCGAAAGAAAGAGCAAGCAGAAGAAGGAGAGCCAGCGCTGAAAGAAAGAGCAAAGGGAGAGAGGCGAAAGAAAGGAGCAAGGAGAGAGGCGAAAGAAAGCAGGGAGAGAAAGAAGAGAGCAAGAAGCGAAAAAGAGCAAGGAAGAGGCGAAAGAAAGCGAAAGAAAGAGAGGAGAAAAGAAAAGAATACAAGGAGAAGAAGAAAGAAAGAGCAAAGGGAGAGAAGCGAAAGAAAGAGCAAGGGAGAGAAGCGAAAGAAAGAGCAAGGGAGAGAGCGAAAGAAAGAGCAAGGGAGAGAGGCGAAAAGAGAGCAAGGGAGAGAGGCGAAAGAAAGAGCAAGGGAGAGAGTCGAAAGAAAGAGCAAGGGAGAGAAGCGAAAGAAAGAGCAAGGGAGAGAGGAGAGAGGCGAAAGAAAGAGCAAGGGAGAGAAGCGAGGGAGAGAGTAGGAGACAAGAGCAAGGGCAGAGAGCGAGGGAGAGATCAAAATAATTAAGCGAGAGACAGTAAGAACAGAGAGCGAAGGAGAGAGCAAGTGAAGGCGACAGAGGGAGGAAGAGAGAAAGGGCAGAGAGCGAGGGAGAGAGTATAAGCCAAGGGCAAGGGAGAGAAGCGAGGGAGAGAGCAAGGGTAGAGAGCGAGGGAGAGAAGGGAGGGAGAGAGCAAGAGCAGAGAGCGAGGAAGAGAGCAAGGGAAGGCGGCAAAGGAGGAAAGAAGAGAAAGAGCAGAAGCGAGGAGAGAAGCGAAAGAGAGAAAGAGCAGAGAGCAAGGGAGAGAAGCGAGGAGCGAGGCGAAGGCCGGCCAGATTTGCGAGGCGGGGGGGGGGGGGGGGAAGGGAGGGGGGAACGGGGGGGGGGGCAGAGGAAGGGGGAGGGGCTGGGGCTGCATGACGCTTCACAACAGCGATAGAGAGGCATTATCGGCTTAACGTTTCAAGAATGAAATATTTTATCTGCTTCTTTCCTCTCCCTCCTCTTCTCCCGCTCTTCAGCCTCCGGGTTTCTCTCCCTCGTTTTTTTTCTTTTTTTCTCTTTTTCTTATCCGTTCGTCGTTCCTCCACTGGTTTATGTTCTTATTAATTCCGTCTCTCGTCCATTTTCTTTTCTTGACATTTTTCTTTTCTCTTCTTATCACTTTTGTTTCTTCCACACTCAGCGATTTTGGGTTTGCAATATTTCTTCTTTTCGGGAAAAAGTGTGTAAATATACGTCCAGTATTAACACGGGTTTGTATATACATATATTTCCAGATTATACATAAAATTTTCCCCTCTATTCGTTAATTATTCTTTTCACTACAACGTTTTTCTTCAGAAAAGAAAGATTTATGAAACAAGTGAAGAATTATACACATGTATGAATACAAGAAGACTTCGCTTTTTCTTACACCATATCGAAGGGAACGCCGCGCTGTACCGAAACAATTCACCCGAGAACATCACGCGCAGCGAAAAACTCTACGGGAAACAACGCCACATTTCAGTTACTCCCCCTCGCTTACCAGGGATGTAAAATTACAGCTCTTCACTTCACGAGCTCTGGTTAAAAAGGGCAGGTGATTCATGTTTGATTTTTACTTATTCCTGTCTCTGTTTGTCTACCTGTGCATCGCTCTAGATTTCCTACGTTCTCTCTTCCCATCTCATTTACTCATTTTTCTTGCTCCTTTCGTCTTTCTTTCGCTTTCTCCCCTCCCTCCGTCTCTCATTTCGTTACCCAAACTCTCCTTCTTTTCCTTTCTCTCTTTCTCACTTTCCTATTGGCATTCTCTTTTCCATCTCATTTTCTGTTTCCCTCTCTTTCGCTCCCTCTTTTTTTCTCTCTCAACTTTTTTTTTTCCTCAATCATTCGATCTCTCTCCGTTTCCCATTCTTTCTCTTTTTATCTTTACCTATCTCCCTTCTTTCTAATCCTTACTCTCTTTCTTCCCCCTCCACTTCCCTCCTATCTCCTCCCTTTCCTTTCTCTCCATTTCTTGTCCCTCCTTGTCTTCCCTCTTCCTCTTTTACACTCTAATGTTGCGACAGAAGCACCTGGTTCTTGCATGCTTCCATTCTCGCTAAAGATGGCGTAAACATCTAAGCACACACGCACACGCCCCACACACGTAGACATACTTACACATGCGCACTCGTAACCCCCCCCCACACACACACACATACACACACACAGACGCACAGACACAGGCACGGAAAGATACATACACATAGACACTAACACATACGCCCACCCACGTACACACACACACACACACACAAACAAACACTCACACGCACAAACACCTACCCACACACACCCACACGCACGAGCGCATACACATGTACACCCACCCGCCCGAACACGCGCACACAGCTCTGTATATAGACTCTATTTGCGAATTCGTGAGGCTGTAAACGTAAGCTTCATTTCAGCTTTTGCTTCTCGTGTTTTGTTACGTTCGTTGGCTGTCTTTGTGCGCCCGTTCTCCCGATTCGTTCTTTTTGTTCTCTCTTTCTCTTTCGCTCATGCTTTCTCTTGCTTTTTCGTTTATTTTTCCTCTCCCTTTTTCTTTCTTTTTTGGATATTCTCTCTGTTTGTCTGTCTGTCTGTCTGTCTCTCTCTCTCTCTCTCTCTCTCTCTCTTTCTTTTCTTCTACTTTTTTCTTTTCTCTCATTTCTCTTTTCTGTTTTCTCTCATACTCTCTATTCAAGAAAAAATAAAAACAAGATTCAAGATTATGGAAAAAATCATTAATCGGAAAAATAATTAGGATAATTAGGAGAGACAATACATTCAGCACAAAAGAAATAAGATTGAAATAAAGAAAGAATATTTAAAAAGAAACACAAATGTGGAATATTGAGGCAAGTGGAAAACGAAGAAGGAGGATAAGAAGAAAGCCAATGAAGAAGAACGTAGAATAAGTAGGGAGACAAGAATAAGGAAAACAAAGAAAGAGATGAAAGGGAAGGGGAAGGGAGATTAAAAGTGGTGGACGAAAAGGTGGAAGAGAAAGAGAAAAGGACAAAAGGTAGATAAGGCAGGGGTAGAAGAGAAAGAGAAGGGGACAAAACGTGGAGGAGGAGAAGGTGGAATAGAAAGAGAAGAGGATGGTGAATGTAGAGGTAAAAGAGATGAAATAAAAAGTGGAGAGAGAGAAAATGGAAAAGACAGAAAAAAAGACGAAAAGTGGGGAAAGAAAATTCAAAAACAAACAAACAAGTGAAACAAGATTAAAAAAAGGCAAAGGAGAAAACAAAAACTAGGTAGAGTATAAACGGGGAAGAAGGAAAAGAAGATAAAGAAATAGTTTAAAGCAAAAAAAGTAAAAAAAAAAAAAAAAAAAAAGACGTTGAGAAGACAAAATAAAAAGGAAGGTTAAGAAAGCAGAGAAGATAGAAAGAACATAATGAGATTAGAGAAAGAAAAGAGGAGATAAAAAAAACAAGAAACAAGCCAGCCAGCAAACATAATGGAAATTTGCAAAGAAGATAAGAAAGAATTGAGAAGGAAGGAAGAGAAGAAGAAGAATGAGAAATAAAGAGGAAAAATGGACGAGGAAAGAGAAGAAGGAGAAAGGAGGAAAAGGGATTAATCAGAATAAGTAAAAGAAGGAGCAAGGAAGGGAAACCGGGAAGAGGAAAAAATCGGAATAAAGGGAAGGAAGGAGGAAGAGGAAAAAGGAGAGATGGAGAAACCATAGTAAAGAAATGGAATAAAGGAAAGGAATAAAGGAAGAAACGAAAATGGAAACATTTTAATAAAGAAGCGAAAAGGGGTATAAGAGAGACGGAAGAAAGGAGAACGAAGAATATAATGGAAGGGAATGAAACAGGAAAGAGAAGAAGAATATGCAAAAAAACGCACGAGAAGGGGAATTACAACAAACAAGACGAAAAAGGAAGAAGTGAAGAAGGAGGAAGGAGGAGAGATATGAGGACGAAGGAAATATTGGAATTCGGATTAGAATAGAAGCTAAGGAAAGGCGAGGAAGGGAATAAAAGAGAATTAGCGGAAAATGGGATAAGAGGTAGGGAAGAAGACAGACGAATTACAATAACGAAGGAGAAGGAAAAATCTGAATAAAGAAGGGGTAGGAAGGAGGAGGAAGAGAAGTGAGAGGATACACGAAAGATTAGATAAAACGGTAGAACAGGGGAAGGCAGAACACAAAAGAAAGGAGGGA
>NW_020870541.1:185000-190000 GCF_003789085.1 Penaeus vannamei | reverse complement strand
CAAGGTCAGTGAGGAGGGGGGGATGGGTCAGTGAGTCAGGGTCAGAGGTCAAGACAGGTCACATGATAAAATACCTTAGTGAGTGCCTCTGTCGTGGGGACCTGATTAATGTAGTGTGTTGCGTTCATTTGCGTCGGTTTGTACTTGCGGTGAGTGAATACACGCAAAAGCAGATACAGTATTTTCTTCCAGGACCGCGCTGCCATTATTAAAAGTTCGTCTGGATCTACGACTTCAGGAGACGGTCACTGCAATAAAATCTATCAATATCAATATTTTTATCATTCTTATTGTCATCATCAGTGTTATCATTACTGTTATCATTATCATTATAGTTCTTATCATTATCATATTTATAGTTATTATTTATCGTATTATAGTTATATCATATCATATTATAGTTATTATCATTATCGTATCATAGTTATTATCATTATCATATTATAGTTATTATCATCATCATATTATAGTTATTATCATTATCATATAGTTATTATCATTATCATATTATAGTTATTATCATTATCATATTATAGTTATTATCATTATCATATAGTTATTATCATTATCATTATTATCATTGCAGTTGTTATGATTATTATTATCATTATAATTTATGTTATTATCGCTATTGTTATGATTATCATTATAATTGCCTTTTGTTATAATTGTTATCATAATTATTATCATATCATTGTTATCATATAATCATTATCATTGTTATCATTAGTGTTATTATTATCTTTACCATTACTTTAACATCATATCATCATTAATATCATCAATATTGATTATGTTATTATGATCACTATCTTTGTTATCATTATCATTACTATTGTTATAATCATTGTCATTATCACCATAATCATTACTACTATTATTATCATTGTCATTATCATCATTGCTATTATCATTTTTACTATATCATTGATTTTGTTATCATTATTATCACTATTATTATTGTTATTATAATCACTATCATTATTTCAGTGCTATTACCATTATCATAGGTATAATCATCATCACCATAAATGTTAATAATAACATCATGAACATCACCATCAACATCATCCTCATAACAACAAGACTGACTGCAAGGAAAGACTATCATGCATAGATTGACGAATATCAGCCTTATTAACACGCACCGAAATGAATGCTAAATAATCCTTTTGGGAGAAAGGTTCGTAGCCTCCAAGAAGATTTGACGGTCATATCTAGAGTGAATTCGAAGCAAGCTGAAGACAAATAATAATAATAATAAAAAAATGAGGAATCGAAGCAAGCTGAGGACAAAAAAGAAAGAAAGAAAAAAATCAAGAATCGATACAAGATGAGGAAAAAACAGGAATCAAAGCAAGCTGAGGACAAAAAAGAAAAAAAAGAAAAAGAAAACAACAACAGGAATCGAAGCAAGCCGAGGAAGAAAACAGGGATTGAAGCAAGCTGAGGACAAAAAAAATGAAAAAAGAAAAAGAAAAAAAGAAAGAAATCAGGAATCGAAGCAAGCCGAGGACAAAAAAAAGAAAGAAAAAATCAAGAATCGATACAAGATGAGGAAAAAAACAGGAATCAAAGCAAGCTGAGGACAAAAAAGAAAAAAAAGAAAAAGAAACAACAACAACACAACAGGAATCGAAGCAAGCCGAGGACAGAAACAGGGATTGAAGCAAGCTGATGACACACACACACAAAAAGAGAAAAAACAGGAATCGAAGCAAGATGATAAAAAAGTACAGGAATCGAAGCAAGCTGAGGAGAGCGAACAGGACTCAAAGCAAGCCGAACAGATCCTGCTCAGGATGATCTACTTATTTCTCTGCAATCTTCCTGTCCTTTATGATTATGGAAAGGCTGAGTCAGAGATTCCAGACGGAGGCCGCGCTCGCCCCTCCAGCGCGCACCGGGAACGCGTGGCGGGGCGCGGTCCCTCCCTCGCCCGGGACGCACGGCTGGCGAGGGGCCGGCAGGGCGCAGGTCGGGGGAGGCCTATCTCCAACAACGCACTTTTCGAGGCTGGAGGCGAAAGCACACAGGGCACGAACACACAGACATACAGAGACAGACACACGTACGCACGAACACACACACAGACGCACAAACACACAGAGACAGACACACACACACACACGCACGAACACACAGACACACAAACACACAGAGACAGACACACGCACGCACGCACAGACACACAAACACACAGAGACAGCACTCAAACACACACAGACACACACACACACACACACGCACACACACAGACACACAGAGACATGCGCGCACGAACACGCGCACGAACTCACACACAGACACACAAACACACAGAGACAGACACACACACGCACACACAGACACACACACACACAGACGCACAAACACACACAGTCACACACACACACATACACTCACACGTGTGGAATTCATGACGAACAGATTGGTGTGTGTGAGGATGTGTACAACAGGAACAACGAAGGGAAGAACAAGAGAACACAGGGATATGCCGAAAGCCTTTTCGCTAATGCTTCGTCAGGGCATACTGACGAAGCATTAGCGAAAAGGCCTTCGGCATATTCGTGTGTTTTCTCGTTCTTCAATTCGTTGTTCCTGTCGCACACACACACACACACACACACAGACACACACACACACACACACACACCACACACACACACACACACACACACACACACACACACACACACACACACACACACACACACACACACACACACACACACACACACACACACGAACGCGTACGTGTGCGTGGCCCGGCTGACCTCTCAAAGGGAAGTACAACCCCATATATAAGGGTCCGTAGGTCTCGAGAGGTCACAGCAGGTCGACCCGGAAACGCGCGGCTCGGAGGGTCAGCACACAAGGCGATTTATCTTAATGATCTTATCGTCTCTCTTAATGTAGGCTCGCAGTAAGTGGGCGCTAATGAACGCTTGATGGAATTAGGGGCGGGAATAGGTGAGAGTCTGTTAGTACTAGTGAGGACTTTTCTGCTGCTGCTGCTACTACTACGACTTCTACTACTTTTCTGCTGCTGCTGCTACTACTACGACTTCTACTACTTTTCTGCTGCTGCTGCTACTACTACGACTTCTACTACTTTTCTGCTGCTGCTGCTACTACTACGACTTCTACTAGCTGCTGCTACTACTGTACTACTTTTCTGCTGCTGCTGCTACTAGAACTACTGACTTCTACTACTTTTTCTGCTGCTGCTGCTACTACTACGCTGCTGCTGGACTAATACTTCTACTACTGCTATTACTGCTACTTCTACTTCTGTGTTACTACGCTGCTACTACTATTACTACATTTCTGCTACTGCTACTACTTCTACTACTTTATCTGCTGCTACTGCTACTGATACTTCTACTACTGCTATTACTACTTCTATTTTCTGTTGTTACTACACTGCTACTACTATTACTACATTTCTGCTACTGCTACTACCACTACTTCTACTACTTATCTGCTGCTACTGCTACTGATACTTCTACTACTGCTATTACTACTACTTCTACTTTTCTGTTGCTACTGCCACTGCTATTACTACTACTACTACTACTACTTCTACTATTACTTCTACTACTGCCACTAATACTTCTAATTTTCTACTGCTACTGGCACTGCTACAAATACTACTACAACTACTGCTGCAACTATTACTACTACTACTACTGCAACTACTACTACTACTACTACTACTACTGCTACTACTATTACTATTACTACTACAAATATTATTACTGCAACTACTACTACTACTGCTGCTACTATCACTATTACTAATGCAACTACTTCTAATATCATTACTGCAACAACTACTTCGAAGACTGGTAATGCATTAAATGAATATAACAATTATAACAACAAAAGACATGAAAAACCTACGGGCCGAAACGCCTGATTTCACTCCTGCCTTTGGCTCAGTGTCCGCGGCGGTCACTGAGCTGGTAGTCTGGTTTGTTTCGTCAAAGGGGGGGGGGGGGTAAGAGGTCTCTGCTCGTCTGTCTGTCTGGATGTTTGGATGTTTGGATGTGTGTCTCTTGTAGTGTAAGTCTCTTTCTCTTACGTGTTTTTTATTTTCTGTACCGTTTGAACTCATCTGTGCATTCTCTCTCTCTCTCTCTCTCTCTCTCTCCCTTGTTCTTTCTCTCTCTCTCTCTCTCTTGCTCTCTCTCTCTTCTCCCTCATCTCTCTCTCCCTCTCTCTTTCTCTCTCTTGCTCTCTCTCTCCCTCTCTCCCTCTCTCATTCTTATCATTACTATCTTTACCATTATTAATAATTATCTCTCTTTTTCTCTCTTACCCTTTCCTCTCTCCCCTCCTCTTCCTTCTCTCTCTTCTCTCTCTCTCCCCTCTCCCTCTCCCTCCTCCCCTCTCTCTCTCTCCTTTCGTTTATTTTCGTTTTCCAAACTCCCTCATCATCCTCATCTACTTTTTCTACTTTCATCATAATTCTCTTTCTTTATTCTTCTCCACTTCCTCGTCCTGTCCCTCCTCTTCCCCTTCCTTTTCTTCCTCTTCCTCTACCCCGTCCTTTTCTTCTTCTTCCTCCTCCTCCTACTTCGTTTCTTCCTCCTCCTTATACCAACACTTTCTTCCACTTTCCTCTCCCCTCTTCTCCATTCTCCCCTCTCTTTCCCGATTTTCCCGTCTTTCCTCTTTTCTTCTCTTTTCTCTCCTCTTCCTCTCTTTCTCGTTTCTTCTCTCCTTCTTTTTCTCTTTCCTTCTCCTTTTCTCTCCCGTCTTTCCTGTTCTTTCCTATCTCCTCCTCCTCCTCTCTCCTCTTTCTTCCTCCTCTCCTTTCCTCTCTCTTCCTTTTCTTTTCCTTCCTCCTTTTTTTCCTTTCCCCTTCTTTTTTATCCGTCTCTCCTCCTTCTCTTCCTCCCCCTCCTCCTATTCTTTCCTCTCTGCTCCTCTTCTTTCCTCTCTCCTACCCCTCTTTTATTTCCCCTCCTCCTCTGTTTCCTTCCCCTCCTCTT
>NW_020870541.1:177500-180000 GCF_003789085.1 Penaeus vannamei | reverse complement strand
TCTCTGTCTTTCTTTCTTCCTCTCTATCTCTGCCTCACTCTCTCTTTTTTCTCTCGCTATCTCTTTCTTTATCTCACTGTTCTTTCTTTTATTATTTTTTCTACTGTCTTTCTTCTAATCCACTTTCTTCTTTCTCTTTCTCTCTTGATCTATTTCTTTCTCTCTCTCTCTCTCTTTCTCTCACTATCCCTTTCTGTCTTCCTCCATTTCCTTTTCTCTTCGTCATTTGTCACTGTAAGCCACATTTCTCTCTTTTTCTTTCCTCTTACGCCTTTGTCTTCTTCTTTTTATGACTCTCATTTGTCACTTTCTTTTTAATTCTAAATTACTCTTTCTCTCTATCTCAAGTGATTCCCAATAATTTTCAATTGGGTGACCCCCGAACAAAGTTAAAAAATATTCTTCAAGGCCCTGTTCTGTGACTCATTTTTTTCAGATTCAGTTATTATTAGTTATGAATAGTGTAAGGGGGTCAGTCGTATGTATGTAGGACAAAAACACTTTATGGGAAGCAACTTCCACAATTTATGCTCTGTCTGCTGACTGTTGTATATCTGTAGTATGCAATGTAGACAAAAAACTAATGGGAAGATCAATTATATGCTCTGTCTGGCTGGCTAGCTGTCTGTCTGTATGTATGTATGTATGTAGGACAAAAACCACTTACGGAACAGATTCCAATTTTACTGGACTCATGTGAAGAGAGAAATATGTGTAGGTAACTGTAAGGTGGGAATAACAAAGATTTTCGTGTTGCTTCCGCGGGCCCCTGGTTGGGTAACCCTTTGCTCGAGTCTTACTGTACTCACTGTTGTCGTGCTTCGCTCTCTCTTTCTCTGCTGTCTGTCTTTCTCCCTCGCTCTCCTCTCTCTCTGTCTTTTCTGTCTCTCTCTCTCTTCCTCTCTCTCTCTCGTTATGTTCTTTTCTCCCTCTCTCTCTCTTCTTCTCTCTGTCTGTCTGGTCCTGTCTTCTCTCTCTGTTTGTCTGTCCTCTCTCTCTGTTTCTCTGTCTGTCTTGTCTCTCTCTCTCTGTCTATCTTTCTCCTCTCTTTTTCTCTCTCTTCCTGCTCTCTCTCTCTCTGTTTGTCTTCTCTCCCTCCCCCCCTCTTTCTCTCTCTCTGTAATTTCTCCTCCCTCTCTCCCTGTCTGTGTTTTCTCCCACACACACTCTCTCTCTGTCTGTCTTTCTCCGTCCCCCTCCCTCTCTCTCGCTTCTCTGTCTTTCTCCTTCTCTCCATCCATCCACCCATTTCCTTATCTGTGT
The DNA here is from genome assembly GCF_003789085.1 of Penaeus vannamei. Classification (NCBI taxonomy): domain Eukaryota; kingdom Metazoa; phylum Arthropoda; class Malacostraca; order Decapoda; family Penaeidae; genus Penaeus; species Penaeus vannamei. The sequence goes on along the minus strand of NW_020870541.1, from coordinate 178,737 downwards.
GCCTGTCCTATCTACTTTATCCTTTTTGACTCTCTCTCTCTCTCTCTCCCTCTCCCTCTCTTCTTTCTCTCTCTCTCCTCTCTCTCTCTCTCTCTCTCTCTGTGTTTCCCTCCCACACACTCTCTTCTCTCTGTCTGTCTTTCTCGTCCCCCTCCCTCTCTCTCGCTCTTTGTCTTTCTCCTTCTCTCAATCGCATTCCACCATTTACCATTATCTGTGTGCCTGTATATCTAATTTATCCTTTTTGACTCTCCTCTCTCTCTCTCCCTCCTCTCTCTTCTCTTCCTCCTCCATCTCTCTCTTTCTCTCTCTCCTCTCTCTCTCGTCTCTCTCTCTCTGCTCCCCTGTGTTTTCCCCACACTTCTCTCTCATCTCTCTCTCTCTCTCTCTCTCTCCTCTCTCTCTTCTCTCTCTGTGTTTCTCCACATGCACTCTCTCTCTCCTGTCCTGTCTTTCTCCGTCCCCTCCCCTCTCTCTCGCTCTTTGTCTTTCTCCTTCTCGTCCATCCATGCCACCCCCATTTACCTTATCTGTGGTGCCTGTCTATCTATTTTACTTTTTGATCTCCTTCTCTCTCTCTCTCCTCCGTCCCTCTCTTCTTTTCTCTCTCTCTCTCGTCTCTTCTCCTCTCTCCTGTGTTTCTCCCACACATCCTCTCTCTCATCTGTCTGTTCTTTCTCCGTTCCCTCCCCTCTCTCTCGCCTCTTTGTCTTTCTCCTTCTCTCCATCCATCCACCCAATTTACCTTACTGTGCTGCCTGTCTACTATTTATATCCTTATTTGACTCTCTCTCTCCTCTCGTCCCTCTCTCTCTCTCTCTCTCTCTCTCTTCTCTCTCTCCTCCTCAAATTTCTCTCTCTCTCTCTTCTCTCTCTCTCTCTCTCTCTCTCTCTCTCATCTTCTCTCTCCTCTCTTCTCTCTTCTCTCTCTCTCTCTGGCTTTCTCTGTGGCTCTTTCTCTCCCCCTACCCTTCCTCTCGTCGCAAAGGAGGAGAAAAGTCAAAGATAAATATTTCAGAAAGAAGAAAACTATGACAAAGCAACTTAAGTAATGTGAAAGAGAGAGAAGGGAAAATGTCGATAAAAAAAAAAAAAAAAAAAAAAAAAAAAAAAAAAAAAAAAAAAAAAAAAAAAAAATCAACGTCAACAGGAAACTATTAATCATCACCAATCATTAGCATCAGTCATAAGTCACCAGCATCAGTCATCTTTCGTCAGCATCAATCACCTGTCATTA
>NW_020870541.1:162500-170000 GCF_003789085.1 Penaeus vannamei | reverse complement strand
GATCTCCATCTGGTGCTGCAGCTCCTCCAAGGCACTGGGGATGGAAAGGAATCTTTTCATGTAGCTGACAAGAAATATTCCTGCACTGCGAGCAATGGATTAAGGTGAAGTGTAATATCCTTACAGTACTTCTGTATACTGACTCTGAACTTACAAAGAAAATGAAAATGTCAACCAATGTATGAGGTCTCACTTGAAGCAGTTTGCAGTTGAATTATAATTGCATTAATCAGATAATAATTTACCTGTGTTGTAAATGTTAGTTTCATACAAAGCAGTTTGTACGATAATAGTATGTATATATACAAGATTTAGAGAATATTGCATCATTAAAATCAAGAAAAAAGTGGTCCAGTAAAGTAGCTGTCAGCAGTTTGTCTGATTTTGTGAAACACAGGAATAATTTATCAGTTTTATCTGACTGGACAAATACGTATACGTGACGAATGCTGCCAAGCATAACTGACGATACTTGCCGATAGAAGAGTTAGGGTAATGGTTTCTAACCTGTGGGGCATGCATCCCTTGGGGAGCATGAATGGCTCTTTAGTAGTGGGAGGGGACATCTTGATTAAAAATAATTAAATATGAGAAGTACGAATTATGGTGGAATCTGACAAACTCAGTTCGCTGCAACTAGACCAATTATCACATTAATGAAGGTAAGTGTATATTTTTTTCCCCATGATATCTATCAGCACATACCAACTACAGTATGCTAGTAAAATACAGTAGTTAAAGAAATGTTTGAAATGCCTGACACTACTGCAAACTGATGAATGGCTTGAAGAGAATTGAGAGTGACAGTGCGAGTGACTCACTGTGCAATGTCCTCGTCAGTGAAGCCGAGGGCGTGGAGGATGGCGAGGAGGGTGTCCAGGATGGTCTTGGGCTGAGCCTCCTTGCCTCCCGCGGCTCCGGCGATGATGTCGAAGATGATCTGGACGATCTGTTCGAGGGCAGCCTGGCCCTCCGGGGTCAGATGGGGGTAAATATCGGTGTAGATGATGGACAGGTCGACCAGGACCTGGTTGATGTCGGCCTCGCCGGAGTTGACCTGGTTGAGGATGTCGTCGAGGGCGTGCTGGACCTCCAGGATCTCGTCGGGGGTCATGTCGGCGATCACGATCTCCATCTGGTGCTGCAGCTCTTCCAGGGCACTGGGGATGGGAACAGTCCTTCTTAAGTATCCGCTCGTACGGTGATAATGGATTCTGTAACCTTTATAACCTTTGCAAAGAATCATAAATTGTCTGTTTATTCTTGTTGCAAAATAAGTGTGTTCAAAGGCTAAGGGTTCAAGGTTTTCGTTTGTTATGCTCCCTATTTACATGTAGGGTATTTGATAAGTTCCTTCTGTGTTTTCCATTGTTCTTCAGCAAGAATAGTGTTGATACTGACTCCCTTTCTAAACAAGGAAGAGGAGTTTGACTCCCTTCATTATGAGGAAAGGAAACCTTACTTGTCCCAGTACCAACAGCCTTCCATTTAACAACACAAACAAATCTAAGCTGTGTTGTTGAACTTAAATTGGTGGCTAGCAATTCCAGTGTTTTCAATTTACTGCAAATATACTGCATACCATAAAGCAAAATATTACAGATGTTTGCAGATATGCTTATGTATTGCAGACTGATTATTACAGGAAAATATATTTCTCTAAACTTATTTTCCATTGAATGTTTGTATAAGTAAATGGGTAAAGTATATCAATTGAAAAACTGCACATAACAAAAATACTCTAAATTTTAGTAAATCATAATGTCACACTCATTCTAAAAATAAATGAAATGCACTATCTCTGGCTCCGTTGTTCAAATCTCCACCTATGACGAAGCAAAGGAACATATAACCAGGTAGCCCCACTTCCACTTTTAGTGTTGAACCCAAAAGCAAAGATTACTTTCCGAAGAGTATTTTGACTCTTTGTTACCATAAAAAAGGGATTTTTGTGTTACTTCTGGTAATCGTAGAGATATCAAGTAAATTATACAAATTATTATGTAGCTTTGTCTAAGATCGTACAGTGGACTCTCATTGGCTATGCATGACAACGTCATTAGCCCTGCTCATTTATTTGACCCGGTTAATCTATGCTGTATTTTATAGTATTTTTGGCAGTGCAAATTCTTTGGAAATTATTCAGTAATAAAAATTGGTAGCTAAATAAACGAAAAGGAACCCCCCTCCCCACAAGAAAAAAAAAAATTAATAATAGTAATATTTGCATGGAATAAAGCTAAAGGGGCAGGGCTTACCTTAGAAGTTGCCAACTAGGATTTTCATAAAGACAGAGTGGACTACCTGGTTCAAACTGCCTCGGTGGAACCCCCCCCCCAAAAAAAAAAAAAAAAAAAAAAAAATCTGTTCAAGCAACATACTGTGCAATGTCCTCGTCAGTCGAAGTGAAGATGGGCGAGGAGAGGGTGTCCAGGATGGTCTTGGGCTGAGCCTCCTTGCTCCCCGCGGCTCCGGCGATGATGTCGAAGATGATCTGGACGATCTGTTCGAGGGCAGCCTGGCCCTCCGGGTCAGATGGGGGTAAATATCGTGTAGATGATGGACAGGTCGACCAGGACCTGGTTATGAGTCGGCCTCGCCGGAGTTGACCTGGTTGAGGATGTCGTCGAGGGCGTGCTGGACTCCAGGATCTCGTCGGGGTCATGTCGGCGATCACGATCTCCATCTGGTGCTGCAGCTCTTCCAGGGCACTGGGGATGGAAAGGAATCTTTTCATGTAGCTGACAAGAAATATTCCTGCACTGCGAGCAATGGATTAAGGTGAAGTAATAAATCCTTACAATATTGTTGTACAATGAATCTAAAAATACAAAGAAATTAGAATATCAACTACTATAACGTCTTAGTTGAAGCTCTTTTTTCACCGAGGGAAACTACATATGCATAAATCAATATGGTAATTTACCAATGTTGTAATTATTCATACAAATTGATTTATACAATATCATGAAAGATATTCAGAGAATATTGCAATTCAGAAACAAGAAACATCAGGTCTTAGCAAAGTAGTGTATCTGATTTTGTGAATACAGGAACAATTATCAATTTATCTGAATGGACAACTATACATGCAGCGGAGACGAATGCTGCCAAGCATAAATGACGATACTTGCCGATAGATAACTTAGGGGCAGGCATGCCCTTGGGGCACGGAAGAATGCTTGGTAGGGGGAGGGGCCATTGTAATAAGTAATTTGAGAAGTATGAATTATGGTGGAACTGACAAACTCAGTGTAATGTAACTAGACATCACACTAATGTAGGTGAGAGTATAGTTTTTTTCGTGATATCTATTGGCACGTACCAACTTGTAGTAAAATACAGTAGCTGAAGAAGATCAAACGTATCATTCAGTGAGGGGGAGCGTGAATAAATGGAAACTACTGCCTTAGGATCGACCCTTTAACTATATATGAAAACTTTCTGATGTAACAATTGTCTGGAATGTCTGAAACTACACAAAACCTCAGTGCCAGACTGATAAAGGGCTTGAAAGACTTGAGAGTGACTATGCGAGTGACTCACTGTGCAATGTCCTCGTCAGTGAAGCCGAGGCGTGGAGGATGGCGAGGAGGGTGTCCAGGATGGTCTTGGCTGAGCCTCCTTGCCTCCCGCGGCTCCGGCGATGATGTCGAAGATGATCTGGACGATCTGTTCGAGGGCAGCTGGCCCTCGGGTCAGATGGGGTAAATATCGGTGTAGATGATGGACAGGTCGACCAGGACCTGGTTGATGTCGGCCTCGCCGGAGTTGACCTGGTTGAGGATGTCGTCGAGGGCGTGCTGGACCTCCAGGATCTCGTCGGGGGTCATGTCGGCGATCACGATCTCCATCTGGTGCTGCAGCTCTTCCAGGGCACTGGGGATGGGAACAGTCCTTCTTAAGTATCCGCTCGTACGGTGATAATGGATTCTGTAACCTTTATAACCTTTGCAAAGAATCATAAATTGTCTGTTTATTCTTGTTGCAAAATAAGTGTGTTCAAAGGGCTAAGGGTTCAAGGGGTTTTCGTTTGTTATGCTCCCTATTACATGTAGGGTATTGATAAGTTCCTTCTGTGTTTTCCATTGTTCTTCAGCAAGAATAGTGTTGACTGACTCCCTTTCTAAACAAGGAAGAGGAGTTTGACTCCCTTCATTATGAGGAAAGGAAACCTTACTTGTCCCAGTACCAACAGCCTTCCATTTAACAACACAAACAAATCTAAGCTGTGTTGTTGAACTTAAATTGGTGGCTAGCAATTCCAGTGTTTTCAATTTACTGCAAATATACTGCATACCATAAAGCAAAATATTACAGATGTTTGCAGATATGCTTATGTATTGCCGACTGATATTACAGGAAAAATATATTTCTCTAAACTTATTTCCATTGAATGTTTGTATAAGTAAAATATCAATTGAAAAACTGCACATAACAAAAATCCTCTAAATTTTAGTAAATCATAATGTCACACTCATTTCTAAAAATAAATGAAATGCACTATCTCTGGCTCCGTTGTTCAAATCTCCACCTATGACGAAGCAAAGGAACATATAACCAGGTAGCCCCACTTCCACTTTTAGTGTTGAACCCAAAAGCAAAAATTACTTTCCGAAGAGTATTTTGACTCTTTGTTACCATAAATAAAAGGGGAATTTTTGTGTTACTTCTGGTAATCGTAGAGATATCAAGTAAATTATACAAATTATTATGTAGCTTTGTTTAAGATCGTACAGTGGACTCTCATTGGCTATACATGACGTCATTAACACTGCTCATTTATTTGACCGGTTAATCTATGCTGTATTTTATAGTATTTTGGCAGTGTAAATTCTTTGGAAATTATTCAGTAATAAAAATGGTAGCTAAATAAACGAAAGGACCCCCCCCCACACAAGAAAAAAAAATAATAATATAATATTTGCATGGAATAAAGCTAAAGGGGCAGGGCTTACCTTAGAAGTTGCCAACTAGGATTTTCATAAAGACAGAGTGGACTACCTGGTTCAAACTGCCTTGGTGAACCCCCCCCCCAAAAAAAAAAAAAAAAAAAAAAAAAAATCTGTTCAAGCAACATACTGTGCAATGTCCTCGTCAGTGAAGCCGAGCGTGAGGATGGCGAGGAGGGTGTCCAGGATGGTCTTGGGCTGAGCCTCCTTGCCTCCCGCGGCTCCGGCGATGATGTCGAAGATGATCTGGACGATCTGTTCGAGGCAGCCTGGCCCCCGGGGTCAGATGGGGGTAAATGTCGGTGTAGATGATGGACAGGTCGACCAGGACCTGGTTGATGTCGGCCTCGCCGGAGTTGACCTGGTTGAGGATGTCGTCGAGGGCGTGCTGGACCTCCAGGATCTCGTCGGGGGTCATGTCGGCGATCACGATCTCCATCTGGTGCTGCAGCTCATCCAAAGCTCTATGATATGAAATATTGGGCTTAGTTTTCACGCGAGTTTTAGCTTTATATATCCTATTTCATGTATCAAACACTTTCCAATTGACATTTCTTTCTGTCCGCTTTTAACTTACGCCGCAATTTCCTCATCGGAGACGCCGAGGCTGTGCAGGATGCTCAAGATGGTGTCGAGGATGGTGCGAGGGGCGGCCTGGCCTGCGAGGGAGAGGAAATGAGAGACGGAAATGGGTGATCAATTCGCGGTGAAAGTTACCGTGCCGTCAGAAATGTGAGGAAAACCATTCTTAGATATTTAATTCTAAATCGGAGAACTTATAAACTTGGGAGCCAGGTAATGCTTTTCAAATTACATTCAGATCATAATGGTATAATGTGCATCTCTTGAATTTTATGGGTAATGCAAATAACATCAACAGCAAACAAGAAAAATAATGATAATCATGAAATTGTAGTCTTAATAGTAATTGCAGTTGTAGTAGTAGTAATAATAGTAGTAGTAATTTTAGTAGTAGTAATAGAAGTAGTAGTAGTAGCAGTAGTAATAGTAGTAGTAGTAGTATTAATAGTCGTAGTAAAAGAAGTAGTAGTAATTGTAGTAGTAATAATAGTAGTATTAGTAATAATAGTAATAGTTGCAGTAGCAGTAATAGTAGAAGTAGTATTGTTGTTGTTCCATTAGTGGTAGTAGGGCCAGTTAGTGACAGTAATACTTGATTGCATACCAGACAGGCGAGCGCTGCGGTGCGCGGGGCGCAGGGCGGGGCGGAGCTGCTTGACGGGGCCGGCGCCAGGGACCAGCTGGTGCGAAGGAGAGGGCGGGCGGAGCGCAAGGGCGGGGAGGGACGCCGCCCCCGCGCACGCCAAGCCGGCCAGAAGAAGCAACGCGACTTTCATCCTGTTGAACGAATTATAGAATTATTAATTGTAACTCTATTCATGAGTTTATTTCCCTCTTTTTTTATTTTGCTGAGTAGTCTTTTCTGTTATTTATCATCGAAGATTTCTTTTCTTTATCTGTCATTAATGAGAAAACGTTATTGACCTTTTCCTTGAGCGTACAGACAGATTTGACCAGTGTCCCTAATGTTTGATCCTTTTCGTCGCATTTTAGACGAGAAATACAAACAAGTTATGGTTTGGTTCGGTTTGTCATGCCTTGCCGAGGTCGCCAAAAATAGTCTTAACAGCAAATTTCCTATCAGAGACTATCATTAACGGAAGAAGATGTAGAAATAAAAGAAAGATAAAAAAGAAGAGAAACATTTACATACTATATACCACATAACTAGAAAAAACGCCCTCATATAGTTTAAAAGGATAATGTCAACTATTGAAAGGAAAGATGGAGATAAAAGCAAATGAAAACGCACCTCCAAGATTCCCTGAATGGCCATAATAAGATTACATGTAGCACACATTCATCTTCTAGAGAATATTCACCTATTAATGAATGATGGAATAGTGCATTGGCCGCATTGTTATGATGTATATATAACCTCTCCGAAAGGGATTCGAACCCTCACCGCCGTTGCAAGTGACTGCAAAACGGTCATTCTAACCACTGATGCACGACACACTTCCAACGGCGGTTGAGGGTTCGAATCCCTTTGGGAAAGGTTATATAGCCTATAAATATATTCCAGTTAATACTTCTAGTCGGCACAGATATGATCGCAACTTGCTAGTTTGTGATATCGACTGGATACAAAATAACTGAATAATCAAGCGAATTCCATTATGATTATTTATTTTCATCGGACAGCTTGACGTTTGTTTACTATTGTAACGCCATAAAGCTGTAGCATGGTTCCTCTGAAGGCAGTTTGAAAATGCTTGGTTTGCTTTTCTGAATAAGATCAGTCAAAAATAGGAATGAACAAGAGATTTCAGAAAATTTCAAGGAATCTTGAAATATCTTGCTCTCAAAAACGCTCCTTATGATCCTACCAATGACTAAGTACAAGTTAAATTGGATTCTAAAAATTCAATAAAGACTTGTCGAAGACTAACATTAATAATCAAGTTAAAAACCAGACAAACAGTGGATAACCAACCTTAAAGTTTCTGCAGAGGAGAATGGTGCC
>NW_020870541.1:152500-155000 GCF_003789085.1 Penaeus vannamei | reverse complement strand
CAAAATGTACAATTCATGCACTACATCCTTCCTGGTCTCTTGTAAAGAATGAGAATATATTTCTCTCTCGTGGAATCAAGAAAACATCCAGGAGGCGTGAACCATACTCGGCTGATCGGACAAGCAAACAACCCTAGAGAGTTTTGGCGATAAGACTATAGTTTTTATCTCCTTGTTGGTATCGTCGGAAAATAGTCCTAAATAATATAAATAAAAATCAAAGTAAATCTTAATCAAACATTAAAATACGTAAATCTAAAACTAAGACCGTTAAAAGAAGTAAACAGTAAAGATAAAACCAGGCCGTTGGATTGAGGGTTGCATGGAAGAGTGAAATGTGGCAAGTACAGAGCATTTCCATCATTTTCTCAAATACCTGAGCTATATAGAGTGGGGGGGGGGGGTGCGCTGAGGTAGAGTTTCTCTGGAAGACACAGTTAAAACAGTTGTTTTAATTGATGCTGATTTAATTGATCCTGTCTTTAAATTCTGATTTTTTTTTTTTTTTTTTTTTTTTTTTTTTTTTTTTTGGTGGGGGAACGGTGGCATCTGAAAAAAAGTATTTTCCTTGATTTCTCTTGACCCCCCCCCCCCTCTCCCTCCATCCCCCCCTCTCTCTCACTTTCTCTTTCTCTCTCTCTCCATAACAGCACGCATGACTGCCCAAACCTGTACGGATACTCTCTCACTTTCTCTCCCTTCTCTCTCTCTATCCTTCCTCCCTCCCTCCCTCTCCCTGACTCTCTCTCTCTCTCTCTCTTACGTTCTATTTCTCTTTCCCATTCTCTCAATTCTGAGCAATCACATATCTTCAACACAAGTAGAACTATGTGCAAGAATGACGACACTTACACAGATTGAGATGATCAATAAAGATACTTCTTTGTGGACGCCAGGGGGACACTGGACCCACTTAAGAGTCCGCGTACACTTAATGCCCACCTCATGCTTCCTGATCGCTCCCTTAGCAATCCCATTGACAGCTTAATTAAAGGTGACACCTGCATGCCAAGGAATCCACACAAATGTAATCACTCGCCCCTGTCCTCGCAACCTATGAGCTATTAAAACACTCGTTAACTACGTTCTTGCTGTTAAAGCGACAAGGAGCAAGAGGATACAATTAGACTATGACGAGGTCAAGAAGGGTGAAGTGACTGAGAAGAGCGACCCTTTGAGACACTACCTGCATCTAGCAATGAAAACCGATTTTACTCATGGGAGGGACAAGAGCAAATGGAAAGACGGTGTGTACAAGAGGATCAGGCTTGGGTATAAATGCTACTAGCAGTTAGGCGTTCAAGCAAGCGACCAGGAAAAAGAATGCAGGGTGTGTAGTTTACCTAGATCACATACGTCGATACACTATACATCACAGTGTCCTATGCTTCAGACACATACAAATGCACGGATAACAGGATTACCTGAACAGGCCGTATTAGGAATGGTCAGGTATTTGAGATTTGAGGCTGTTATTCCTTCTGCTGAGACTAAAATGTCATCTACTAAGTCAAGCATCACTTTCTTGAGATACAAACATTTCACTCAATTTATTAATATCTTCTGCGAGATCATAATCACATATCATGCGCACATTATTTCTTATGTGCGCCGCAAATGATTGTGTGGCCCAGGGGGGACTCATCTAGATGGGTGGAAATTTATCGTGTTATATCACTTTACTGATAAGTAAACCAATGACTGAATACTTGTATATTTGTATTTCAAGCATTGTATATATTTTTAACTGTTATACTTAAATTTTATTTTACTATATATAAATGTATCTGTAAATAGTGAGCTCACATAGGGACACATTAAACTAGGGGATATAATGAGATATGATCTCTCTCTCTCTCTCTCTTTCTCGTCCCTTCCCTCTCTCTTCCTCATCCCCCTCTCTCTCTCTCCACACTTTATCTCTCTCTCTCTCTCTCTCTCTCTCTCTCTCCACTCTAAATCTCTCTCTCTTGTCCTTCCTCTCTCTCTCGTCCCTTCCTTTCTCTTTCTCGTCCCTTCCCTCTCTCTCTCTCTCTCTCTCTCTCTTCTCTCTCCTCTCTCCTTCCTCTCTCTCTCTCTCTCTCCTCTCTCTCTCTCTCTTTCTCTCTCTCTCTCTCTCTCTCTCCTCTCTCTCTCTCTCTTCTCTCTTCTCTCTCTCTCTCTCTCTCTCTCTCTCTCTCTCTCTCTCTCTCTTCTTCTCTTTGCCCCTTCTCCTCTCTTTCTTTTTTAAACACATCCACCCACCATTTTCTGTCAACCTATGCCTCTTATTTGGTTCTCGAGATACCAAATTGAGTATGCTCTTTTGCGTAGCAATAAACACACGTTAATTCTTTTTAACTATATATATATGATCACAAAGGATAAGAGTACATAGGTCAGTCAGCACTCTTTTTTCTTTTTCTTTTTTTTTTTTTTGAGAGCATAAGGTACATAAGTCGATCAACACTTTTTTTTTTGTTTGTTTGTTTTTTAAGCTGCCATGGTGGTATTTTCGTAN
>NW_020870541.1:137500-140000 GCF_003789085.1 Penaeus vannamei | reverse complement strand
CGGTGCCAGCTCGGCCTGACAAAAGAGGCCATTCGTTCGGAAGCATTGCCATTAGACATTCACAAAGCAGAATGGAAATGCAGTTTACAAATGATGGATGATTTGCTGTCAGGTGTTGATTTTTTTCCTTTTGTTTTGTTTTAATCAACAACCATTCCCTCATCACGTACTACGAAATCAATCAAGAAACTCGACTCAAAGCGATAAAACAACCACCACCCTTCCTCCCCCTCATTGACCAACCCAATTCAAACCACAACCTTCCCTCCCCGCACGAAAGCGCCCCCCCCCCCGCCCCCGCGCCCCCTTTCGTGAAAATCCAAAGCACAGCAACCGAGAGAGAGGCGGAGAGGACCAAGATATCGGCCGTGATACAATTACCGCTCTGACGGACTTCCGGCCACGACGCACTCCTCCTCGGACACAATCGCTCGCGAGGGTCGTTTATCGTCACGCTTTATTGTCCTTCTTCCTCGCCGTCTCCCGCCCCCCCTCGCGCCTCGCCGGCTGCCATTGTGTCGCGCGCTGTTTTTCGCCGATAAATCATCTTACAGGAAGCTAGCGCGTCGATAAGGTCGGGAATGAAAGAAAGGAAGACGGGAATAAAGTGTGTTTGTGTGTGTTGGGAGGAAGAGATGGACTGGGACATACATATATGAACATACTTGCGTACGTTTATATTCATACTCGTTTACACTCACATGTGTTCATGAACACGTTTAAACATCTAAGGATCGTTATAAACATATATGTACCCAGATATCTATAAGTTTATCTATCTATGAGTAGATGTACATGTACACATTATTTATAGTAACACACATAAGCACACACACACACACACAAGCACACACACACACACACACAACAAACACACACATACACACGCAAACACACAAGTATAAAAACACACACCTCTCTCACCCCCTCCCCCCACTCCCACCCTCACTCATGCAAATCTATTTACACACATGCGAGAATCAGCCGGAACCCCCGCCCCACCCCCACCCTCTCCTCTTCGTGTTATCGAGCGCCAGGCAATCACGCCGCCGACAAGCCGAGGAAGGGGCAGACGGGCTTCGGGAACTCCTCATAAAGGCGGACAGGAAGCTGCCTCGATGCGCGCCCAGATAGCGCCTAAGCTGATCTGAGAGCCGTGAAAGGAGTGGGGGGAGGGGGGGGGGGGGCGGAGGAAGGGGCGTGTGGGGTAGGGATGGGAGGGAGGAAGGGGAGTAGAGAGGAAAGGGTAAGGAAGATGGTGGAGAGGAATAGGGGAGCAGGGGGAGAGGGAGGAAGAGGGAGGGGGGAAGGATAAGGAAGATGGTGGAGAGGGAAATGGTGGGAAGAGTGAGGGGGGGAGGAAAGGAAGAAGGAGTAGGGGGGGGGAGGACGGGAGGAAGGAAAGGGGAGGAAGGAGAGGAAGAGAGGAGGAGGAAGGTAGGAAAGGGTGGGGAGAGGAGGAGGGGAGGGGGGAGGAGGGGATAGGGGGAGAGGGAAGGAGGGAGGAAAGGAGGAAGAGGATGGAGGGAAGGAGTGGGAGGAAAAGGAGGAAGGGAGGGTTAAGGAAGGGGGAGGAATGGGGGGGGGGAAGAAGGACGAATAGGAGAGAAGTTAGGAAGGAAGGAGTAGAGCGAGAAGGTGGAGAGAGAGAAGAAGGGAGGGATTAACGAAATGGAAGAGGGGGGGGAGGACGAAGGGAGGGTTAAGGAGTGAAGAAGAGGGTGGAAGGGAAGAGGAGAGGTTTAAGGAAGAGAGGAAGAAGAGGGACTGGGAGGGGGAAGGAGGTTGGCGAAGAGAGATAGGAGGGAAGGAGAACGAGGAGCGAAGTGGGAAGGAGGAAGGAATGGACGAGGGAGATAGGAGTAAGGAAGGAGGTGCGAAGAGGGAAGAAGAGAGAGAGAAAGAGAGACTGAAGGAGGGTAAGTAAGGGGACGAAGAAGGAAGTGGTTAAGGGAGAGATGGGGAAGAGGGGTAGAAGAAGACAGAGAAGGTAGAAGAAGGAAGAGGGAGGAAGGGAAGAAGGAGGGAGGGGGAGGAGGAAAGAGGGAAAGACAAAAAAGGGAGGGAGAATTCGGAAGGAAGAGAGGGAAGAGGAAGGGATATTTTAGTTTTTTATTGTCATTAATATCATTATAATCTATGTGATCATCATCATCGTCATCATTATTATTACTATTACTATTATCTTCATTATTATTAATACATATCCTTATTTTCACCATCCTTTTCATTATCATCATCATTATTACCATTCCATTATTATTATTACTAATATTACTACCATTGTTCTTCTTATTATTATCATTATCTATACTATTATCGTTGTTATTAATATAACAATAACAATAATAATCATATGAATGATAATGATAACAAAAAGTAAAATGATCATGAAAAAAATAGTTATAATAATGATAATGATGATACTAATATTAATGATAGTAATAATTATAGGAAATGATAATAATGATGAGAATCCTATTAGAAATATAATAAAGAT
>NW_020870541.1:130000-132500 GCF_003789085.1 Penaeus vannamei | reverse complement strand
AGATAAGCACGCTTGTAGTATATATAAATTAACAAGCAATGTAATATCGACGTGGCTTTATTTATAAACCCCTACCTCTCACGCTCACTCCCTCTCCTCATCGGGGATAAGGGGTAATGGGGTGACTGGATCTGATGATGCATACGGTCGTAGGTGACACTCTAAGCCGGTAGATAGAGGTAAAGGTGGAGAGGATTAAGGAGGAGGAGAGTAAGAGGAATGATGAAAGGATGTAGGAGAGTAGAGGAGGAGGAGGTGGTGGAGGATAGAATAAGGGAGAAATGAAGAAGTAGCGGAGGAGGAGGTATGAGAGGAGAAATGAAAGAAAGACGAGAGGAGGAGGTTGAATGAAAGTAGTAAGTAAGAGATAGAAGAGATATGGCGTGAAGAGGCACGAGAGTGAAGTGAGAGAAAGAGGAGGAAACTAGGAGGTAAGAAGATGGAATGGAGGTTTATTGAACGTAAAAGAAAGTAATAAAGAGGAAAGTAGTGACATAAGAGGAGTGAGAAGTAATAAATATATTAATATAGAACTATTAGATATATATATATATATATATATTATTATAACATTTTATATATATATATATATATAATGATTATTTATCTATACCTATACCTGCGTAATCTTCTAGTCTAGTCTGACTCTATATTCACTATGATCACTCAATCCATATGTATTATATCGTACCTATCTATCTAATCGACTATGATCCTATCTATCTATCGTCTCATTCTAACCCTTTATCCATAATATAATATATATATATATCTATATATATAATATATACTATTATATATATACTTATAATACATTTATATATTATAATTAAATATATATATATATTATATTTATATTAATGATTATATATATTAATCTGTTATCACTGTTTAATTATATATATATATATCACTCTCTCTCTATCTCTCTTTCTATTATTCTTCATTCATCTCTTACTTCTGGTATCTTCATCTTTACTTAAATCTTATATCTATATATCTTACTATATTTAACTTATACTACAGTAGACTGAGGGGTTGTTATCTCTCTTCTCTTCCATCGATCTATTCCTTAACCTCTATCTCTACTTACTGGACTAGTATATATCACTAGTAATTTAATCTCTCCTATTCATTTCGCTAGCAGCACCACTCTCTCTCTTCTACCAACTCATTTACAACCACACACTCCTTCTCTTCTCTCTCTCTCTTTTTCAAGATGATATCTCAGATCCGCCGTTATAACACTGTATACCTACTTACATATGACCTCTGAAGACAGGAACCCGTTACCTCAACACCTCTCCCCCTCTCCTCCCTCCTCCCCTCTCCCCACCCCTTCCCCCCCCCCTCACCCGTCGCCACTGCAGACACCCCGAAAGAGCCGGAAAGAGGGGAAGGAGTGGGGAGTGGCGGAGAGCAAAGAGACGGGGACAGAGGAGGGATAGGGTCGAGGAAGCGAGGAGTGGTGGCGAGGGGGGCAGGGGGCATAGGGGGAATCCCCGGCGTATGAATATTACTCACTATTATGATCGCTTATGGCTAATTATGCGTGAGACGGCGGCCAGGCGGTAATCCCCTCACAAAGGCCACGATACAATCTCCGGGCCAGCCACTGGTCGAGCCACGCACCTTCGCCACTCCACCTCACCGCCACAATGGACTTTCTTATCTCCTTCCATTTCGCGTTTCACGTCCATCTACTTCCGTCCATCACGGGGCGCTTTGTGCACACGGAGGACGGGAGGGAAGGAGGAGAAAGGGGGAAGGAGGGAGAGGAAGGAAAGAAGGGGAAGGAGGGGAGGAAGGGGAAAAGGGGAAAGGGGAGAAGGAGGAGAAGGGAGAAGGAGGGAGATGGAGAGAAGGGGGAGGAGAGGAGAGGAGAGAGACGGGAAAGGAGGGAGAGGAAGTAGAGAGGGGAAGATAGAGAGAGGAAGGAGAAGGGAGAAAAGGGGAGAGGAGGGAGAGAGGAGAAGGAGTAGAAAGAAAGAGGGAAAAGAAGGAGAGAGGTGAACGAGGGAGATGGAGGAGAGAGAGAGAGAAGGTGGGGAAGAAGAAGGGAAGGGAAAGAGAAAGAGGAAGGAGTAGAGACATGGAAAAGGAGAGAGGGGGAATAAGCAGAGGTAGGAGAGTGGAAAGTGAGAGAGGAAAAAGGGGGTGGAAAGAAAAAGAGGGAGATCGAAGGAAAGGAAGATATAAAAAGAAGTTGGGAGATGAAGGAGAGAGTAGAAGGTTAACAAAGAAGGAAATGGAAAAAAGAGTGGAGGCAAGAGAAGAGAAGGAGGAAGAAGAAGGAGAAGGCAAAGCAAAGAGGAAGTAAAAACGGAAAAAATAAGTAGAGAGAGAATAGAGGGAATGGAAAGGGAGAATAGGAGAGGACAGGAAAAGGAAAAAGGGGATGCAGAGAGAAGGAAAAAAAGGAGAAGGAGGGATACAAAAGGTGGGAGAAGAAGGAAGGAGAGGAAGGAGGAAATAAAAAAAAAACAGCATGAGAGAGAAG
>NW_020870541.1:115000-125000 GCF_003789085.1 Penaeus vannamei | reverse complement strand
TTGTTCTCGCGTATCAGATGTTCTTTACAACTGAAACTGTTTGGAGCAGCTCACTGTTGGCTACACAGAAGCAGGAAGTCTCGGCTGAAGATACCTCGAGGCCGTGCGCAGAGAGAGCTAACATCCCTTGGCCGATGCGTCGACGATCTCGAGGTGGTCCAGTGCGGAAATGAGCCTTAGCGAATCGGCGAGATACAAATGAGTCGCTCGGACGAGTGTCTTCAAAATGGCGGCGGCCCTCGACGCAGACGCTCCCTCGAGGGCCGTCGTGGCCAATGTTTATTCAAGAAGGGCTTTTGTTTCGGCTGGAGGACTCCACGAGCAGACTGGACATCACTAGAAAGAGGATAAAAAGAGAGGAGTCCATAAGTCCTCTTGAAAGTTAGGAGAGTCGGTGAGAGGTGTATTATGCTCTGGAATTGTCATTATTTAGTAGCTGAAAGGACTCCTCAGTCATCAGAGATAAAAGAAGCTTTCCAGCCCAACTCCTTTTGATAATACCGGTTATGCTGTTTATTTTTCGCGTTATTGTGTCCGGTCGGAGGTTCCGATGCTGCAGCTGCGTCCTCCGGGCTATAATGATCTCTAATGCGCGTGTTGATAAGGGCCATATCAAGAGCTAATCGGGCGCGCGAGATACGGCCGAACGATCTCAGAAACTGGAGTAAAATAACATGAATGTTTATATTGTTCTAACTTGTTTTCCATCCCCGGCATCATCTGGTCGCCGGGACAAAGGCCAGGAACTCACACTCGCCTCTCCACCGCCAGCACTGAGAAGGAAGACCGCGGCAGAGGATTTAAAGCGACGCAGAGCAGAATCCTATCCCTTATTACACCACTACATACTCTAAACACGTTCCGATTCCTTATATCACTACATACAATGAACGCGTTCCGATTCCTTATAACATCACTAAGTACTCTGAACACGTTCCAGTTCCTGATAACATCACAGTGTCATATTTTAGTCATCCTCTCGGTGCAGTTTTGATTCGATTATCGAGTGATGCCGTAATTGATGGCCAGGTACTGTGCTCAGAACGTCATGATAAGTATAATGATAACATTAATGATGAGGATGATGGTGATGAAGTAAAGATTAATAATGATAATGAAATGATTATCATCATAATGATGATCATAATGATAATAATAATGATATCGATGATAATGATAATAATAATGATACCGATGATAATGATTATCACAATAATGATAATAATAACAAGAATGATCATGATAATGATGATAACAGTAATAATAAAGATATCGATAACGATAATTATGATAATAGTGATAATAATCACAATGAAAATTATTATAATGATAACGATAATGATGTCGATGATAATAATAACAAGAATAATAACAATAACAATATCGATAAGGATGAAAATAATGATAATAATAACAACTTAAATTATGATCATAATACAACGAAAATAAAAATGATGATAATATCAATAACAAAAATAGTGACAATAATAGTAATGGTAACAGTAATGATAATGACAACAATAATGATAATATTAATGATGATAAGGATAATCATTATAACAATAATAACAATGATATAAATGATAATAACTGGCAATGATAATAGCTAAAATAATAACGGTTGTATGTAATAATGATTATAACAATGATAATGATAATCATCATGAACTATATGAAATTGATGATGAAAATGATAACAATAATCATAGTAATAATGATGTTGATAATGGTAACAATAAAAATTATAATAAAAATAGTAATACTGATACAAATTAAAACAGTAATAACAATGATGATAATGAAAATAGTATTGATAATGATTATAATGATGAGTGATAATGAAAATAGTATTGATAATGATTATAATGATGAATGATAATGAAAATAGTATTGATAATGATTATAATGATGAATGATAATGAAAATAGTATTGATAATGATTATAATGATGAATGATAATGAAATGTATTGATAATGATTATAATGATGAATGATAATGAAAATAGTAATATGATAATGATAATGATTATGTATTGATAATGATAATGATGAATGATAATAAAAATAGTATTGATAATGAATTATAATGATGAATGTAACAATAACAATATGACAATTAACAATAAAAATAATCATGATAATGATAACAATAATAATAATTCAATTTGACATTTAAAAATCCGGCTATCGATTATCCGGTTCCTTCAGATTTCCGGCGTTGATTTTCAAATTTACCGCGTTGGCTTGCCGATGTTTTCTGGTGTCCCTGTTTATATTATTTAAGGAGGAAAGGCTAAATCAGTAGCAACTCGAGGAGGTGTCATGGTGGCTGATTTTTTTTTTTTTTTTTTTTTTTTTTTTTTTTGGAAAGAAGCAAATGGGGTTTATTTTGATGACGTCACAAAAGTTACGGATGCTTTGTGAATATGGTCGATCATTTCGGTCTCTCCAATATTCAAAAAGGATGGAAAATAATGGTTTGAATGATTGTATTTTCATTGAACGATCATCAAAAGAGACGCCATGATACCTCGAGTTGCTACTGATCTCGCCTTTCCCATTTTGATGACGCTGCACTCCAGAATCAGTTGTTGGGTCTTGGTTGCACGTGCTAACAAACATTTATGCTCATTCTGTACCATTTTATCATTTCTTTGTTGCTGTTTCTCTCTCTCTCTCTCTCTCTCTCTCTCTCTCTCTCCTCTCTTCTCTCTCTCTCTCTCTCTCTTCTCTCTCTCTCTCTCTCTCTCTCTCTCTCTCTCTCTCTTCTCTCTCTCTCTCTCTCTCTCTCTCTCTCTCTCTCTCTCTCTCTCTCTCTCTCTCTCTCTCTCTCTCTCTCTCTCTCTCTCTCTCTCTCTCTCTCTCTCTTTCTGTGTAGCAAAGAGAAGAGATGGTGTAAAATCCGGCATTTAAAAAAAGAAAAAAGAAAAAAAAATCGGCACTGCTCTGGTCCGGAGGTTGCCGGATTTCTAATGTCAACCTATAATAGAAATGATGATGATAATGATGATTTAAAACAACAACAGCAATAATAATGATAACGATGATAATGATGATAATGGATGTGAAAATGACGATTTTAAATAATTACAAAAAATAATAAACAATTAAGATGATAATAGCTTAATTGCTAGTACTAACACTAATAAGAAGGATATTGAAAATAATGATAATGATAATAATGAATTCATGATAATCATAATGATGATGGTGATAATAATAGTTATGATAATTATAACCGTCATGATAATGAAGATGATTATAGTGAGAATCATAATGATGATAAAAACAATAGCAACAGTTGTAGTAATGATAATAATGATGACGATGATGATATTAATGATAATAATAATAACAATGATGATAATAATGATGATAGCAATAGTAATTACATTGATAATGATAATAATGATGATAAAAATGACAATAACAACCACAATAATTAAGACAATGATGATTTTGATAACGACAATGAAAATAATGATAATGATAATAGTAATGATTACTATCACTGTAATAATGACAGTTATAAAGTACATAATGTATTAATAACAATGATAGCGCCAATAAGTAACTCCATGATAGCGAAAGGAACAAACTAACCGGTATAGAAGAGTCTCTCTCTCTGACGCAAGGAAGGTTCTCCTTGTAATATTTCGTATGATAAGACGCCAAGACTCAGCTCAGGTCTGCTTCTTGCTGAGAGTCTTGCAGCTGGTGAGGGCAAAGGAGATGTGTTTTTTTCTTTCTTTCTTCTTTTGTCTTGTTTGAGTGTTTATGAATGGGTGTGAATGATTCATCCTGTGGCATTCGTTTTTTTTTTGGGGGGGGGGGGGGATAGTGTACGTGGACGTGTGTGGGCGTGTTTCTGTAGAGGTGTCGGAGTAGGTTATATTTAGGTTTCTGGTAGGTAGTATTATTTTGCGAGTCTGCTATTTCAGATGGGTAATATCTATTATACGCAACTCTTCTACCTCCTTCTGTGGCCTCTTTTTCTTTCTCTCTCGGTATCTTTTGATTTATTTGTCTATTTACCTCCCCCTCCCTTCTCTTCTCTCTTTTTACTCTCTCTCTCTTGCTCTCTTCTCTCTCTCTCTCTCTCTCTCTCTCTCTCTCTCTCTCTCTCTCTCTCTCTCTCTCTCTCTCTCTCTCTCTCTCTCCTCTCTCCCTCTCCCTCTCCCTCTCCCTCTCCCTCTCCCTCTCTCCTCTCCCTCTCTCTCTTTCTCTCTCTCTCTCTTTATCTCTTCCTTTCGCTCTCTCGCCCTTTCTTTCTCTCATCCACCCTCTTTCATTCTCTAACTCCCTCTTCTTTGTAAACGAAAAAACCCTGTTTCTCTCTCCCATTCTTTTCTGATCTTAAAGGAACCCTGAGCACCTTCACGCTCCCACGGCCATGCCAGAAGGTCAGTCGGTGCTTTCTGCTTTCCTTTTGCGGTGGTTTGCATACCCTCGAGGCACAGAATGAGTGCACAAAGATAATGAATAGTAATAAACAGTAATAAAAATAGATATTTTCAGTCTCCACTTCTCATTCATACTTTTTTAAGGGAGGTGTCCCTTCGTCTCTTACCGCCTTGCGTCTCTTTCACGGTCTCACTATAATCAGGCGCTGATTGCATGTTATTTCTCACTGCTGTTAACATGCTCTCGGTGCCGATTTGTTTATGATTATTTCAAAAGCATTGGCACCGGAAGGCAGTAAACAGAACGGGTGGAAAAGTTGGGGAAGATTGTGCCCAAAAACGGATTTTAAAAGGCTGAAAGAATGAAATAGAATATGTATATACTTATATATCTATTTATATATATGTGTGTGTGTGTGTGTGTGTGTGTGTGTGTGTGTGTGTTGTGTGTGTGTGTGTGTGTGTGCGTGTGTGTGTGTGTGTGTGCGTGTGTGTGTGTGTGTGTGTGTGTGTGTGTGTGTGTGTGTGTTGTGTACATATATATATATATATATATATATATATATATATATATATGTATATATATATATATATATATATAATATATATATATATATATATATATATTCATAAATTTAGTCAACATATAAGATAACAAGAAAAACGCACTTACGGACCTCAGTGCATCGCCGGCAAAATGCTGAAATGAATCACATCAATTCATTTCTTCGCGTTAGGCATAAAGTCCTTTAATCAAGCGGAGGATCAGGGCCTGAACAGGAGAGCCAAATTCCTGATACGTTTCCCAGCGGCCTCTGATATTTGGGTCAGGTTCCATATGGCTGGGAACATATTGAAAGTTTCTCAGCCCTGTGGAGCATCTGTGGTTGGGGAGAGAGAGGAAAGNGGAGGAAGACGGAGGGCGGAGATGGAAAGAGAGGATGAGAGGAGAGAGGGACGAGATGAGAGACGAGAGAGAGGAGAGACGAGATGAGAGAGAGAGAGAGAAGGAGAGATAGGGAGGAGGGCCAGGGACGGGAAGGCATGAGATGGAGAGAGAGGAGGAAGAAGACAGACACGAGAGGGAGAGATAGAGAGGACGAGAGACGAGATGAGAGTGGTCGCGGGTAATTAAAACGGAGACAATAGAGATAAAATGGGGATAAAAGAAAAATAAGTAATTGATTGATCATATGAAAATACTAACTATATCGTGAACCAACCTTTAATTAACGAAGTCAAATAATGCACAGGTATTCACACGCAAAAGAAGAAAAAAAGGAAAAAAAAAGAAAAAAAGAAAAAAGAAAAAAACACATTCTTAATGTCCTTTACATACTTTCTTTCGTTATTCCTACTTTTCATACGTCATTTAGGGATAACTCATCTATTTTGAAAAAAAAAAATACTAAGAAACTATTGAAATTATTGAAAAAATAGTTTCCAGTGTTCCAAAGTATCATTAATGATACTAGCAGTACTGATGGTGATGGTAATTTTGATGATAATAATTCTATTAACTTAGTGTGTGATTATAATAACATAGTAAAGTTTATATCGGTGATAATGCCGGTGAAGTACATGCATATACACTTGCACACACAAATATAGATTAAATATATAGACAAAATCTCTCTTTTTCTCTCCTTTTTCCTCTCTCTCTATCTCTCTCTCTCTCTCTCTCTCTTCTCTCTCTTCTCTCTCTCTCCTCTCTCTCCTCTCTCTCCCCGTCCCCACCCAAACCCCCTCTCTATCTCCCTCTATCTTTACTCCTCCACCCCCATCTCCTATCCTCTCTTTCTTGCTCCCTTCCACCTCCACCCCCTCTCATACACTCACCGACCACCGTACACTAGACTCAATCAACAATTTTGACCAAAAGAGATGTCTCGCGTTTATTGCCCCCCCTCCTCTCTCCTCTCTCTCTTCTCTCTCTCTCTCTGTTGTCCCTCCTCCTTCCTCCCCTCCCTCCTCTCTCCTCCCTCCCTCCCTCCCTCCCCCTCCCCCCCTCCCCCTCCCTCCTCCCTCCTCCCTCCTCCCTCCCTCCCTCTCTCTCTCTCTCTGACCCACATACACGAAACTCCACAACAGCTTTGACCAAAGGATGTTTTACACTCTTTTTAAACCCTCTCCCAAAAACGTCTCATCTTCGATACGCAACCCTGATTTATACCATTCATAATTCAGGCTAAAATTGATTGCATTGATTACAGACTGATCGTTATGACGGATGTGAAGGAGAAATCAATTCCTTGCATTAAAAGTTTCAAAAGTGGAGTTTTAGCTCTTTAATATCATGTATTATTTGCATGATAGACTAATATTCTTTCGAATTTTGACTTATTTTTAGGTGACTGCATGACTATTTTTAAAAGGTGATTTGAGAGGCAATTTTGTATCGTCATTTTTATCTTTTTGATATGATTATTTTTGGAGATGGTAGTAATGATGATAATGTTTCTGAAGGAAATGTATGTCACGTGACAGATAATAATGATAGTGGTGACGATGATATTTTTGATAACGTCATTAGAATGGTAAAATTATAATATATAATTAAATTAATGATAACAAAAATGTATATATATATACATATATATTATACTTGTATATGAATATTCAAAACGGAATATAGTTATAGTTAGCAGGCCGGGTTCGTTGCCCGCGCTAAAGATGTACTCTGAACGAAGAGAGGAGGCGAGGGAAAAGAAAAAGTAAAGAAGAAGAAAAAAGAGAGGAAAAAAGAAGGAAATAAAAAAAAATAAAAATAAATGCAAAGAAAAAAAAGAAAAAAAGGAAAGAGAAAGATAAAGAAAAAAAGAAAAGAAAAGAAAAGAAAGGAAAATAAAAAAAGTAAAAGAGAAAAGCAAGAAGAAAAAGAAGAAAAGAAAAGAAAAAAAAAGAAATTGAAAAAAACAACAAATTACATTCTAAACGAACCGAAACTCTTCTCCACTCCATGACGTACATACGATACCAGCAAAACAATTATACAACAACATGCAAATACACTTCCGTTAACAACACAATATATGCTGTAACTACCAGAGCAATAACGGAAGAAATTGAGGAAGCGTAAGATTTACATCCGGGACAACAGACGCCATGATGGAAGCGGGCGAAGACACGAAGCGAAAATGGCACGCGAGGGAGTCACACATTTCGTATTTGTAGTCGACTTCTTAGAAAAAAAATATGGATATATTGTGAATGAGTGCTGTCATATACTACTTTCGACTCGGGAGGTCGCGGTAAATACGCACGGTTTGAAATAGTCTTCAATTAGGGATTAGTTTTCGGAATGACCGCTAGGGGGTTCTTCCTGCTGGTGATGTATGCTAATTCCGGGTTGAGAAAAAGTGTTTCTTTTCCTTCTTTTTCTTTCTCTTTTGTCCCCTGTCCTTCGTTTTCGCATCCGGGTAGTCCCTAATAATCACATATCGATTAATCACCAAGGCAACGAGGATTGTATACTATGTTAATTCCTGCTTCCTGGATTGTTATCTCGAAAATGAAAGAAGGAATTTCGGTTTAAAATTCCCCAGGGAAGGCTCGCGTTCGGCCGTCACACGCAAAAAAAAAAAAAAAAAAAAAAAAAAAAGTTATAAAAAGGGGGAGGGGGTTATTACGTTTACGAAATGTGCATGATTGTATAACAACTTGATGAGCACTTTACTACACAACCTGAAAGATTAAGAGAGTAAAGAAGAGAAAGTACTAAAAAGAAAGGAGAATATACTTAATGGATGAGGAAAATGAGGAGAGGGAAGGAGAGATGAAAGGAAGGAGAGAGAAAAGAGAGAGGAATGAGAGAGAGAGAGGAGAGAGAGGAGAGAAGAGAGAGAGAGAGAGAGAGAGAGAGAGAGAGAGAGAGAAGAGAGAGAGAGAGAGAGAGGAGAGAGAGAGAGAGAAGAGAGAGAGAGAGAGAGAGAGAGAGAGAGAGAGAGAGAGAGAGAGAGAGAGAGAGAGAGAGAGAAGAATGAGAAAGAGAGGAAGGAGAGAGAGAAGAGAGAGAGAGAATGAAAAGATGAATGAGAAAGAGAGAGATAGATAGATAGATAGAAGATAGATAGACAGACAGACAGATAGATAGATAGATAGAGAGAAGAAAGAAAGAAGACAAACACACTCGACGACACACCTCCACCCCACCCCACCACACCAAAACACCTGAATCAGCAACACCCTACAGCCCCCTCTAGTCTTCACCTGTGTGATTAATGCCTGTATAGTGAAGGCTACACCTCGTGGAGAGCGGCCACGGACAAAGGCGCTGGCCATGGGCGTTCATTGTGGATTCATGGAAAGCAAAATCGAGGTGTTTTCTGCGTGTGCTTCATTGTGGGCTCGTGTTTTTGTTTGTTTGTTGTTTTATTGTTTTTGTTGTCAGTGTCTTGTTATTATTATTATTGTTATTATTATCATTGTTATTGTTATTATATATTATTATTTATTATTATTATTATTTATTATTATTATTATTATTATTATTATTATTATTATTATTATTATTATTTTATATCATCATTATTGTTATCATTGTTATTATTATCATTAATATTATTGTTATTATTATTATTATCATTATCATTACATTATATTAATTATTATTATTATTATTATTATTATTATTATTAATATATTATTATTTATATTATTATTATTTAATCCTTATTATTATTATTATTATTATCATTATTATTGTTTATCATCATTATCATTATCATTATAATCATGATATAATAATAATATAATAAAATAGAAATAGTAATAACAATAATATAAAGATGATATAATGGCAACATAACAATAATAACGATAAGGATAAAACAACAACACCAACCTCAATGACAATAATAACAACACGAATAACAACAGAAAGAACGAGCATATATTGCAAAAAAAAAAAAAAAAAAAGTTATGCATATTCATTACGTTCTAGATCTGCGCCACATCACGTGAGGAACACTTGACGCTACCACAGCAACAGCACCGCATAAGTGTTGTTGTCTTACTGCTTACGATAACAAAAGCTGTTTATTCTCAGTGTCTGTGTGTTGTTCAAGGCCGCGGAAGTGTTGGAGTTAAACGTTTTGATAAAGGGAGATCGATAGATAGATAGGTAGATAAAGAGAGAGAGGGAGTGAGAGAATGAGATAGTGGGAGAGTGAGTGAGTGAGAGAGAGTGAGTGAGTGAGTGAATGAGTGGGTGAGTGAGTGAGTGAGAGAGTGAGGAGTGAGAGAGTGAGTGGTGAGTGGTGAGTAAGTGAGTGAGATAGAGAGTGAGTGAGTGAGAGAGAGAGAGAGAGAGGAGAGAGAGAGAGAGAGAGAGAGAGAGAGAGAGAGAGAGAGAGAGAGAGAGAGAGAGAGAGAGAGAGAGAGAGAAGAGAGAGAGAGAGAGAGAGAGAGAGAGAGAGAGAGAGAGAGACAGAGACAGACAGGCAGATAGATAGACAGACGGAGAGAGGGAGAGAATTAAAGAAACAATTAAAGGTCATACAGAAATATATGTAAGGTATGCGCGTATGTTATCTCCGTGACCAGTGGAGTAACGTGTAACGGGTTGCCACATGTTCTTTTTTTCCTAAAAAAAACAC
>NW_020870541.1:110000-112500 GCF_003789085.1 Penaeus vannamei | reverse complement strand
TATCATCGTCATAATCACCATTATCATCGGCAGTAGCAGTAATTATATTTGTAGTAGTAATGGTAAAGGCAGTAAATGAATTTCTGCTGATCATCGCTATAACTTTTTTTTCTAATTATAAAACTGAGAACTATGAAAAATTGATAATGAACGTTTTTTAAATTTTTCTCTCTCTGTGCTTATTCTCTCTACTTATATTTCTTCTTTGCTCTTCTTTTCCTCTTTTCAATTCTTCTTCTTCTTTATTTTCTTTTCTTTTCTTTTTTTTACTCATTCCGTCTTTCTCTTTATCGTTTTTTTTTTCTACTGGCATAAATAAGACATTAATTAATCTAGTTGATTAAGTTTTTTTTCTTTCTACTTCTCTCTCTTTCTTTTCTATTTTTTTTTTTTTTTTTTCTTCCTTTCCTCTTTATCTTTCATAGTCTCTTCCTCGTTTTATCCCTCTTCCCTCTCTCCTTTTCTTTTTATCCCTCTTCCCTCTCTCCTTTTATTTCTCTCTCTCTCTCTCTCTCTCTCTCTCTCTCTCTCTCTCTCTCTCTCTCCTCTCTCCTCTCTCTCTCTCTTCTCTCTCTCTCTCTCTCTCTTCTCTCTCTCTCTCTCTCTCTCTCTCTCTCTCTCTCTCTCTCTCTCTCCTTTCCCCATTTCTCTTTCTTAATCTCCTTCCTTCTACTGGCATAAACTGAAAACTAAATAAACCAATCGATTTAATAACATGGCAATCGGACAGAGATCTCAAGCCACCATGGTTGCACGAACGCCAAAAGCAACATGCAACTTGTCCGGTAGCGAGTACATTGGGACGCGTTCGAAAATATAGAAATAGTTAAAAGATAATAAGAAATAGATAAAGAGGAAAAAAATAAATAAAGAGGAAAGAAGCAGTAATCTTATTTTTTCTTGGGGAATTATTTACGTCGTGAATTTATCGTTATTTTGGTGTGTTTGTATTAAAAGGGGTTATGGTTTTGTTTTTAGGGTAGAATTATGTTTTTCGTGTATTCACGAGATCAAATTTTCTCCTATTTTGGAAGAAAGGGTTCGCATGTACGAAGTTATTTTAATGCCTTATATTGCTTTGTTTTGCAACTTTCTTTTTCTTATCATACCGCTATCGAGTGGATTTAGTGGAGCGTAAAAAAACGAAAAAATATTGTTCAGAAAATAGTTCCTTTCGTTTTATCCATCTCTCGATGATATGTGCTGGGTTAAAATTATTTTGGGATTGTTTTATGCTATAAAATACTATAATGACGTCACCTACTCTATGATATACATTCTTATCACTTGAGGAGTGATACATTGCATCTGTAGTTGCGAATTTGATCCTTATGTTCACTAGATTAACAATTTTACGACAAATAATATTTCCTCACTGAATGAATGTGTTCGTGTTCGCGTACCTCGGCTTCGGTTTGATGTGTGTAGCATGTCGTTAGCATTGCAAAACGATTGTCACGAAAGGTTGGTCTGTTTATTTGTTCGTTTGTTTATATATACATGTGCATCAGTGTCTGTCTGTCTATGTATCCCTCACTATGTACATACGTGTTCCTAAAATTATAGAAATTTGATCAATCATACCTAGACGATCGAACAGTCGTGACGTCATAGATCCAGTACTGCCACGTGATTGGCCAAGAACTCTTGATCTTGACAAATGATTCTTCTTATATTTTATGCATATAATCCCTTAATCCTTTTCTGAACGACTTTGCTAAGGTCAAGTCTCAAGCATAAGGTCAAATGACAGGTCATTGATCTACGTTATTTGCTGTTTGTATTTCTTTTTACTATTTCATTATTGTTATTGTTATTGTTATTATCATTATTATCTTTATCATCGTATTTGTTACGATTGTCATAATCATTATCTTTATCGTTATCATCTTCAACATTACCACCATTATCGTTATTACTCTCCTTATCAGGTAACGAAAAATGACCGGAAAAGAAAGAAAAGAAAGAAAGAAAGAAAGAAAGAAACATGCATGCGAAGATGAGAGTACAGAATGATGATAATGAGGAAGAGAGATTTTAGGGCATGCTGAAAAGAAGAAGAATTTTCCTAAAAAGAGATAAATGAGGAAATTAAACCCGAAGAAAAAAAAAGAAAAAAAAAATAAGGAAGGAGGTAATAGAGAAAGGGAGGAAAAATGGAGGAAGAAAATAGGGATCGTAGGAGATAGGTAATGAAGGAGGAGAAAAAAAGAGAAAGAAAATGGAGAGAGATTAAACATATAAAAGAAGGAATAAAGAGAAAGATGAGTTAAGAAAAGAAGAAAAGGAAGAAATAAAGAGATAGATAATAACAATATTAAAAAAAAAAAAGTGAAAAATGGTGAGTAAGAAAGAAATGCAGAAAAGTGTAGAAAGAGATAAATTAAACATTAGGAAGACTAGAAAGAAGAAGAAGAAAAAGAAAATATGAGTAAATAAGGAAACAAAGAATAAGATGCATTGATATATAGAGAGATGATAAACTGAAAAAAAAGAAAAT
>NW_020870541.1:100000-102500 GCF_003789085.1 Penaeus vannamei | reverse complement strand
CTCTCTCTCTCTCTCTCTCTCTCTCTCTCTCTCTCTCTCTCTCTCTCTCTCTCTCTCTCTCTCTCTCTCTCTCTCTCTCTCTCTCGGTCTCCCTGTCTGTCTGTCTGTCTATCTATCTGCCTGTCTCTATCTTTCTATCTATCTATCGATGTATATTCGCATGTATATATGTGCACTAGTATATATGTATACAAGTAATGTATGTATATGTATATATATATATATATATATATATATATATATATATATATATATATATATATATATATATATATATATATATATATATATATATGTTCGTGTATGCGAGTGTGTATACTCGTATGTGACCGTGTGTGTGTATCCATATCTATGATCATATACAATTGAAAATATGTTGATTACACCCTTCTTATTTACGATCTCGGGGGAAAGGGAAGTCACAATTCCATTTATAGAAATGATATAAGCAGAGAAGCAGACATCTGAAGTGCAAAGTCAAGGTATAAAGCAAAAATGAGAAAAAAATAGAAACGGAAAGTAATAAAAAAAAACTAAGTAAATGAAACAAATCAACAAAATTAGATAAAGGCCAAATGCAAAAACAAACAAACAAACAAACAAACTAATAAAGGATAGATAACAAAAAAACAAACAAACAAAAAACTAACAAATACATACAAAAAACATAAACACATACAAAAAAAGAAATTTGAAAAAAACACACACTCACCTCCCTTCCTTCTTACTATCGTGCCGCGTTCTGCCTCCTCCTCCTCCATCCTCCCCTTCGCCACTGCTCCCTCCAGACCCTCCTGAAGGCGGCGTGACAGTAGTGTAGGTCCTCGGGAAGGGAGCGTCGCTTGGGGTCAAGTAGAAGGTGTCGGCGTTGGCAAAGTCGTTCTTGAATTGCGAAAAACTCTTGACCTGCGGGAGAAAGGGGGAAGGGGAGAAGGGGAGAGGAGGGAGGTAGGGAGGAGGAGGAGAAGAGGGGAGAAGGGGGGAGAGGGGGAGAAGGGGGCGAGTGGAGGTAGGGAGAGGGGAACAGGGGGAGAAGGTAGAGGAGAAAGGAGAAGAGTGGGGGGAGGAGGGGGGAAGGGGAGAGAGGGGAAGAAGGGGAAGAGGGGAGAGAAGGGGAGAGGAGGTAGAGGTGATGGGGAGAGAGGGGGAGATGGGGGAGATAGGGAGAGAGGGGAAAATGGGAAGGTAAAGGAAGGGGAGGTAGGGAAAGGGGTAGAAAGGACGAGAAATGGGGAGGTAGGGGGAGGGGGAGAAAAGAGGGGGTAGGGATAGGAGGGGGGCAAGGGGTAGGGAGGGGAGAGGGAGAAGCGGGGATAGATTGAGTGTCTAATTTCTTAACTTTTATCATGTTTTATATGTCAACCAAGAAGTTGTATTTCATGAGTTTAGTATTTATAAGTCTGTATATAAACCTGCATAAACGCATACACATACGCATATACAAACACATATACACATCTACATACATCCATATGAAACAAAAATAATCTTAATTACTCTCCCATTACCTCCTCCTTCCCTATCCACTTTATCCCTCTCTTTTTTCCTATACCCATTAACCACTCTCTCTCTCCCTTCCCCCCACTCACCTCCTGGTACCTCTCCCTCCCCACTCCTTACTCACTCCCCCGCACTCCCTCTCCCTCTCTCCCCTCCCCCTCACTCACCTCCTGGCCCCTCTCCCTCCCCACTCCTTTCTCACTCTCCCGCACCCCCTCCCCTCACTCACCTCCTGGTCCCTCTCCCTCCCCACTCCTTACTCCCCCGCACCCCCTCTCCCTCTCCCCTCCCCCTCCCTCACCTCCTGGCCCTGTTCCTTCCCATTCTCCTAATTCCTTCCCCACTACCCTCTCCCACCCACTCTCCCATTCCTCCCCCTCCCTTCCCCTCATTCCCTCTCCCCCTCACTCACCTCCTGGCCCCACGTCGTGAAGAGATGCAGACTCCCCTTCATCTTCAGAACCTGACCCAGGTCCGCCACCACGTCCTCCCACGACTGCACCGTCTTCATGTTGACCAAGACGCTTCTCTGTGGGTTTGGAGACGAGGTGGTGAGGCGAACGGTTTGACAGGGGGGGGGGGGTTGTTGGTGGAAGTGTCTCATTTGTCTTAATTTTTGTTCAAAGGAGAAATCTTTGATGGTTTTGTGTGGTATTCGGGTTGTTCATTTCGCTGTATGCATATGGCTTCAAACAGATTCGTGGATATGCTTCAAACAAACCCATCACAACAACATCAACGAAACAAAACACCCCCAAAAAAAAAAAAAAAGAAAAAAAGAAAAGAAGAAGAAAAAATACATAGAAGAAGAAGAAGAAGAAAAAAGATATATTACCTCCTGATTATGATCGAGATTATTAATGATCTTTATCGTCCTTCCCTCTCTCGACCCAGGCTTGCTATTCCCGCCGGACTTGTTGCTATCAGCCGAGTTCTTCTTCGAGCCGAGGACCTCCTTAACCACAGGGGACCCGGATCGACCTCCAGGGTTCTTGTCCCC
>NW_020870541.1:80000-92500 GCF_003789085.1 Penaeus vannamei | reverse complement strand
ATAGATACAATAATAATGATAATAAATAATAATGATAATAATGATAATAATGAATATAAAATACAATAATGATAATAATTATGATAATCATAATCAAAATGATGATATATCAATAATGATAATAACAACAATAATGATTACAAAATCGACAACAGCAATAATACAAGATAATCACATGATAAGAATAATAAGTAAAAACATTAACAACAACATAACACCAACATTAATAATAAAAACAATTAATATTACTAACAGCAATATTGCATCAACACTAACAAACAACGATAACAACACCAATAACAAAAATAACATAATAGGAACAGAACAATACAAACCCTTAATAAAAAAATCCTTCTTCAACTCACTACAAACGCGATCTAAAGAGACCACAAAAAACACACACCCCAAAAGAAAGGAAAAAAAAAGAAAAAAAAAAACAGACCAACAAGGACAGAAAATAAAACCTTAATAGAAAAGGAAACTATACTTACGATCGAAGAGACCACCGTAAACACAATGCAAAAAATAACAGACCGAAACAGGACAGGGCAATAAAACCTTAATGGAAAAGGAAAATAGGATCTTTTTTTCTTTGTTTACCCACAAACTTCCGATCCGAAGAGACCACGTAACAACAAATGCCAAAAAATAAAGACAAGGACAGGGCAATAAAACCCTTAATGAAAAGGAAAATAGGATCTTTTTTTCTTTATCTACCACAACTTCCGATCCGAAGAGACCACGTAATAACACCAATACAAAAAATAACAAACCAACAACAGGGACAGGGCAATAAAACCCTTAATCAGAAAAGGAAAATAGGATCTTTTTTCTTTGTCACAAACTTCCGATCCGAAGAGCCCAATAACAACAATACCAAAAATAACAGACCGACAGGGACAGGGCAATAAAACCTTAATGGAAAAAGGAAAATAGGGTTTTTTCTTTATCTTTGTCTTACCAAGGACAGGGCAATAAAACCCTTAATGGAAAAGGAAAATAGGATTTTTTCTTTATCTTTGTCTTACACAGGGACAGGGCAATAAAACCCTTAATAGAAAAGGAAAATAGGATCTTTTTTTCTTTGTCTTACCACAAACTTCCGATCCGAAGAGACCACGTAAGATTGGCCGTCTTCAAGTTCTTCAATTCTGTATTTCCTTCTTCCGTCCAGACCGTAGATGTAACGCGCTCCTCTGGCCAGACCTAGAATTCGAGGCGTAAAAGAGAGAGAGAAAGGTTTGTTATTGTTTTGCTTATTGACAGAGGTCTGTTTGTCGTTTGGTGTTGTTTTTGGCATCTCTTGGGTCGTTTTGGTGAGGTGCTGGCGAGGTAAAATGGGGGTAAAATGAAGTTGATTTTGATTATAATGTCATATTGGTTATTATGTTGGTTGTGTAGGTGTACAATTCAAACACAAGTGCAAATACTGACACACACAACACAGACACACACACACAAGCAACACACACACACAGCACGGGCACAACACACACACAACAGACACACACACACAAGCACAACACACACACACAAACACACTACATACATAATACACACGCCGGCACATACACGCGTATAACATACACGCACACAAACGCTAACACACACACACACTAACACACACGCACCACACATTCACCTTCAGAGTCGAAACAACAACAACGCAAAACTCTCCGGTTCGTGAAGCAGAGTCGAATTCATGTCCGAATCGTGTTCCGGAGTGACAGCCGATACTCATAACGAGAGGTCAACCCCTTTTTTATGTCCTCAGATTATTCCACTTCCGAGGTCATTTCTGATTTTAAGGGCTAGTAAACGAACTTAAAATAGATTAGAAGTACCGTATATTTGTATATTTTCTTGATTTATTATTTTTTTCTAGGATTATGGATAGAGACGAAGGCATGACACAAATTAGGTTATTTACTCGGTCTCTTTCAATGTTGAAAAATGAGAGAATGAATGTAAAGAATACAATTTGCATATAAAGTGAGTTCACTGACCTTTGGGTGAAAATGAGTCATGTTAGTTTAATGGTAATTCTAAGTATGGTTATTATTATTTTTTTTTAATCTAATTTTAGATTCTCTTTATTTAGCCACTGGTTGATTGTCGGTTTAATCTCCTCTTTGGTAATTATGAATTATACTGATTACTAAGAATAAGAGAAAAATTCTAGAAATAAAATATACAAATTTACATAACTGATTAACGTTTTTCTTCCCATATAACATTACAATTCATATATTTATAATGCTTAGGAAGTAGGTCATTATCTGCTATGGATAGGAATTCCCAACTAATTGCAAATCACCACGAAGGATACACCAAACCATCTGGCAACGTGAGAAAGTGAAGGATAGAGACATGCACTCAAAGAGAGAAAAAGAAAGGGAGATAGAGAGATAGATAGAGATAGATAGATGGATAGATAGATAGATGGGATATAGATAGATAGAAGAGAGAGGAGAGAGAGAGAGAGAGAGAGAGAAGAGAGAGAGAGAGAGAGAGAGAGAGAGAGAGAGAGAGAGAGAGAGAGAGAGAGAGAGAGAGAGAGAGAGAGAGAAGGAGAGAGAGAAGAAGAGAGAGAGGAGAGAGGAGAGAAGAGAGAGAGAGAGAGAGAGAGAGAGAGAGAGAGAGAGAGAGAGAGAGAGTCAGATAAACAAAAAGAGAAGATATAACTTTCTTGCTTCCTTTACTCGCATGAGGAGCAACGACCTTGCAATGATTTTTGTTTACGCAACTTCAGCTCATTCATCAAGCCGTACGTGCTCGTGACGTCACAAAAGTAAACAAACCCGAAAGCTGCTTATTTCATTCATGTCCCGGCCTTACGAGAGGAAGGTACAATCTCACGTGGTAAGAATAATCGAGTATGTGTTTGTGTGCGTAAGAGAGAGAGAGAGAGAGATAGAGATAGATAGATAGATAGATTTATAGATAGATAGATAGATAGAGAGAGAGAAGAGAGAGAGAGAGAGAGAGAGAGAGAGAGAGGAGAGAGAGAGAGAGGAGAGAGAGAGAGAGAGAGAGAGAGAAAGAGAGGAGAGCGAGATGAATAGAGAAAGAGAGATAGAAAAAGAGAGAAGAGAGAGTAGAAAAAGAGAGAGAGAGAGAGATGAACAGAGAGAGAGAGAGAGAGGGAGAGATCTTAAGCATACATGAAAAAGATATCGTTGTATTTACAGAAGCCAATACAAAGCTTAGTCCTGTACGTGCTTCTGAGGTCACAGAAGCCAATACAAAGGTCACAGGATATATCAAAAGTATATGGTGTGCGTGTATGCGCGTGATCATGGGGCATTTCCCACACGCACAGCGCCACGAGGACAAGAATCCTAGTAGTATTGAGCTTTCACATACATATGACCTTTATAGCAATAACAATAACAAATAGACACATTCGTTCACAAAAGTATACGTGTGCACATAGACAAACACACATTTATTAATAAACAGACACAATTAGGTATTAACGCATCCAAATAAACACACGAATACAACACGCATACCTACACACACACCTCGAAAACGCACACACACACACACACACACAGCAAAGACACACAGACACACACACACACACACACACACACACACACACACACACACACACACACACACACACACACACACACACACACACACACACACACACACACACACACACAGCAGACACACCACAACACACACACACACACACACACACACACACGCACATTCGAATACACACCTGGAGAACAATGGCACCCTGGCACCTACACACAAGGCTAGTGCCGCGCGGGACACATGGGTCATGGCAGTCAATATTCCTCTTTCTGACACGCACATATGAACAGACGTTGTGCTGTGAGAATATTTACGTATTTGTTTCGTATACTCTTGATGTATGTTTTATTAAGTATGTTCTTTTTTTGGTATAATTGTCAGATATATATTTTTTTTTTGTTCTCTCTCTCTCTCTCTCTTTCTCTCCTACCTTCTTCTGTCTGTCTGTCTGTCTCTTCTCTCTCTTTCTCTTTCTCTCTCTCTCTCTTCTCTCTCTCTCTCTCTCTCTCTCTCTCTTCTCTCTCTCTCTCTCTCTCTCTCTCTCTCTCTCTCTCACTCCTTCCCTCTCTCTCTCTCTCTCTCTCTCTCTCTCTCTCTCTCTCTCTCTCTCTCTCTCTCTCTCTCTCTCTCTCTCTCTCTCTCTCTCTCTCTCTCTCTCTCTCTCTCTTCTCTCCATACCAAAGACATACAGATTAATTATTGATATCTATTTAGACAAAAACAACCAACAACAAAATGAAAAAATAATACAAATACAACACACACACAACAAAACAAACAACAAACAACACAACCCGACTCACCGATTCTATCCGAGATCTTGTCGCAGAGGGCCTCCATATTCACAACATCTCGACCTGGCTTGAAGATGTAATCAAACCCGGGGAAGTACCTGTCTCCGTTCCTGTAGAAGCGCACCTTCCTTGCACGCCACGGGTCGGAGGGAAGGTGCGCCCTGGGGAGAGAAAGGGGATAAAGAGGGGAATATGAGGGAGAGGGAAGAGGTGGGCGGAGGTTGTGAGAGGGAAGAGGTAGGGATGTAGGGAGAGAGAGAGAGGGAGAAGGAGTGGGAGAGGGAGAGAGGGAGAAGGATGGGGAGAGAGAGAGGGAGAAGGAAGGAGTGGGGAAGAGGGAGAGGGAGAGGAGTGAGGAGTGAGAGAGAGAGAGAGAGAGAGAGAGAGAGAGAGAGAGAGAGAAGAGAGAGAGAGAGAGAGAGAGAGAGAGAGAGAGAGAGAAGAGAGAGAGAGAAGAGAGAGAGGAGAGAGAAGAGAGAGGGAGAGAAAGCAGATAGATGGATGAATATTTAGATAACTAGAAATATAGAAATAGATAGATAGACAGAAAACTAGATAGATAGATAGACATAAACCAGATAGATGGTGAATAGATAGATAACGAGAGAAGGAAAGTGGGTGATGGCCAGGAAAGGAAAATAGAAGAATAAAAATAAAAAAAAAACAAAATAAAGTAATGAACGAAACAAGAAAAAAGTGTTTTTTTTTAACCAATCAATTTTCTTTTTAGGGAATACCACTTTCCAAAATGTTGAAGACCGATTAAGACAGAAATAAGCTAAACGAGGATTAGAGAAGGGTATTAGAGGGGAGACAAAGATAATTATGATAGAGTGTAGATGCTGAGTGTTAAGAGGGCAAAATGATAGTGATTTAGAAAGGGAGAGGAGAAGGAATGGAGGAATATATTGAATGAGAAGAGGCGAAGGCAGAGAGAGAAAGAGAAAATGAGAGAGAGAAAGAGAGAGAGAGAGAGAGGAAAGAGAAGAGAGAGAGGAAAAGAGAGAGAGAGAGGAGAGAGAGAGAGAGAGAGGAGAGAGAGAGAGAGAGAGAGAGAGAGAGAGAGAGAGAGAGAGAGAGAGAGAGAGAGAGAGAGAGAGAGAGAGAGAGAGAGAGAGAGAGAGAGAGAGAAAGGAAGAGAGAGAAAGAGAGAGAAGAGAAAGAGAAGAGAAAGAGAGAGAGAGAGAGAGAGAGAGAGAGAGAGAGAGAGAGAGAGAGAGAGAGAGAGAGAGAGAGAGAGAGAGAGAGAGAGAGAGAGAGAGAGAGAGAATCAATAGACATTAAGAGAAAGGAAAGGAAGTTCGTTTAATTTTACCGTTAAAGAAGGCAATACGCAGGATTTTTAATCAAGACTAAATTAAGCTTATGTTTTATTCGATATTCATTTTTTCGATTAATGAATTAAACGAAAATACTGTGTACTAATCTTTATTACTTTACGGTCAAATTGTATGTACAGTAGTTGTTCCTTCTGAACGTGTATACAAATATGTATGTACATGTGTGTATGTTTGTGCACATAAGCGTGAATGTGTGTCTCTGTACGTGTATATTTGTGTGTGTGTCTGTGTGTGTGTGAGTGTGTATTACTATTCATTCTCACACAGACGTATATAATGTACATATTCGTCCTTACAGCCATGCATCTTACATCTACCTTGACCCCTGTACATAAAACCACTTCCAATAATTCTATGCAACGAAAAACACTCGCGAGTGTATCTAAATAACAACACGTAATGACCACTGATTACCTTAATGGCCAACGAGACCCCACGGGAGGAGAGTGCCTTCGAATCTTAGTCATCAGAGCCATTAATAAAGGTCATTTACGCCAGAGGAGGTGATCGTGGTGCCAATTTCGTTGTCTGATGGGATCTCGGATTAGGGTTAAGTGGAGGGAAGGTCGTCTTTGAGTTGGGAGGGTCAGCTGTGGGGACTGAGCTGACGTAGGCGCTCTTATGTATCTATCTATCTGTCTATCTGTCTGTTTATCTTTTATACCTATGTACTTATATATATGAATATATAGGTATACATATACTTACGTACACACACACACACACACACACACACACACACACACACACACACACACACACACACAACACACACACACACACACACCACACACACACACACACACACACACACACACACACACACACACATATACATACATAATATATATATATATATATATATATATATATATATATATATGTATATATATGTATATATATACATATATACATAAACACATACACATACACACACACAGCACACACACATATGTATGCATGCATATATCTATATATCTATATATCTATATTCTATATATCTATATCTATATCTATATATATATATATATATATATATACATACATATACATATATATATATATAATATATATATATATATATATATATATATATATATATATGTTTATCAATTTATTTATTTATTACATATATGCACATATGTGCATATGTGTGTGTGTATGTTTGTGCACACACATATTTTTATGTATGTATGCATATAACAGTCTATCTATATATCTATCTATCTGCCTATCTATCTATCTATCTATCTGCCTATATATCTATCTATTTATACGTGTATACATGTATTTATATATCTTTGTGTGTATAGATTCACGTGTATGCATGTATGTGTATGATTGTGCACATTTCCTTATATTGTTTGATTTTCAGATATACTCATGTGTGTGTTTACTTGTGCATCAAGTAAGAATATTGAAATCTATTTGTTGAAATAAGAAAGAAGAGAATATTGAGAATACACGATTGAGTAAATAAGAATAAACGATTGAGTAAAAGTATAATGTAGGAGAATAAGAATAGGAAGGATGAGAAAGATAAGAATATGAATAAAAATGAAAACGACAACAAACATCATTAATAGTATTAGTAGAAATGAGATTGAAGATCATAATAACATTAACAATAATGATGATTATGATAATGATAATAATATTAGTGCTAGCATTATCATGGATAGTAATCATGACAATGCTTATGAAAATAAAAATAAGCATAAACACAAATGCAAAAACAATAACTACTAAAAGGATACGATAAACAAAGTAAAAACAAAAACAAAAACAATGATATAAAATAAAATCTTCAATTCCCTGCCCTCAGAGGGACGAGGGTAGAGCACATCGCCCGCAGTCTTAAAGAAGCAAATTAGCCCTTATTGCACCGGCAGGAGGTCCGCCCTCTATTTAACAGCGTTTTAATTACCGAAGGCGCTTTCTACTAATGACTGTGTGCGTAATTAAGGGCAGTCATTATCGTCTCGTGGATTAGCAGAGATCATTCCCAAAGATCTTTAAAAAATATAATACATTTATGTACAAGAATACTAAATATGGCTTTTGTGTTGTAGATTAAGGGTATAATATAATATATTATAAGTGTGTATGTCATATCTACTTGGCTTCCCTCTCTACTCAAGGAAAGAATCTACTTTATCTACCCCGGACGTAGATAAGGGTAGATAGAGGGAGCTTGTTTAAGTCTATTAGAGGTCGTAAGGTTGCTACCTGTTGATTAAGGCCTTGCAAGGTAATTAGCAAATGAAGAGCAGTTAATCAAGGTGTTATTAAGGATGATAATTAATGAGAAAATTAAATACCTGATGTATTTTTTCGCATATTATCATAGTAATATATCAGCTGTTGTTGGATATAATATTATTATTCTCATGATATTTTAGGTTTGTGAATTCAATATTCTTTGAATATTATTAGAATAAACATCAGTATTATCATCATTAACATCATTATTATCATAATCATAATTCCCAACACAATAATTACCAGTATCATTATCGTCATTATCAATGTCATCACCGTTATCATTATCATTATTATTTTGATTTCTACTTTGCTAAGACCTTAATGAACAGGTCATGAATACTCACGAGAAAGTAGATAGAAATGTTATTGAAAAGTTATCAAAGATTAAATGAAATATAGATATATGTGAAAAAGGTTTTTACTGTTTAGATATACATATGTAAATGGGATTGCAATTAGGGATGTAGTCAGCAATGTCATTATAGGAATGTAATTAAGAAAGTAATGATAGGAATTAAATTAGGTATGTAATCATAGGAATGCAATTAGGAAAGAAATTTTGGGAATGTAATTAGCTATGTGATTATAAGAAAGAAACTAGGAATGTAATCATAGGAGTGTAACTAGGAATGAAATTATAGGAATGTAATCATATGTACATAGAATGAACATGTAATGATAGATGTAATAGACGTAATCTAGAATTAATCATATAGTAATTATAGGAATTTAAGTAGAAATGTAATAGAAATGTAACTAGACATGTAATCATAGGAATTTAAGTAGGAATGTAATCATAGGAATGTAATTATAGGAATTAAGTAGAATGTTAAATAGAAATGCAACTAGACATGTGATCATAGGAATTTAAGTAGGAATGTAATAAGTAATTATAGGAATTTAAGTAATGGGAATGTAATTACCAGCCTGTTTCTGTCACGTTCAGAAGGAGGTTAAAGGAATAACCCCTTTTCCCGAGATAACTGATATCACTGGAAAGATAAGATAAGAAAGGAAAGGCAGGATAAGAAAGATAAAAAAGGAGATAAAGATAACATTTGGATTTGCGTTATTTTTCCCCTTTTTATTGGACTTTGAGGATTTTTTTTCTATTTTTTCGAGTATATTGTGATTGTGTATTTTTAATGTTTGACTGTGGGTTTGGTTTGTGTTTGTAGGTGTGTGTGAAGTAGTGTGTGTGTATGCGTGTATGTGGGTGTTTGTGTGTACTTGTGTGTTTGTGGGGGGATGTTTGTTTATGTGCGTGTATACGTGTGTGTTTGTTTGTTTATGTGTGTGTTTTTTTTGTATGTGTGTTTTGTGTGTTTGTGTGTGTGTGTTTGTTTGTTTGTGTGTGTATTATTTGTTTGTGTGTGTCTGTGTTTTTGTGTGTGTTCATACGCGTGAGAATAATGCTTGCTCGTCTAAAAACAAAAATTACTTACAACTTATATGATTAAATGCAGAAACATATACAAATCAGCTGACCAGTATACAGAAACACACATCTCCATACACAAACAAACAAAAAAAATCATCCCCCCAAAACAAACAAAATAAATAAAGACAATAACAACTAAATCTCTGACTATTGTCCTCCCATTCATAAATCTATCATAAAAACGCGAAATAACAAGAGAATAAAAGACAAGGAAAAAGTGATAACCTGCAATGAATCAACAACCTCCCCCCCCAAAAAACAATTAAATAACTACCCCCCCCAAAAAAAAAAAAAAAAAAAAAAAATAACAACCAAAAATAAAAAACAAACAAACAAAAAACAAATAGACGAACAAATAAACCCAAAAAAACAAACAAACAACAACAAACAAACAAAAAAAGTCAAACACCACCCAAAAAAAACAAAAACACCACCAACAACCCAAAAAACAGAGCCCAACCCCAGCCCACCTGCTATCCTCCGCCTCCTCCATCGGCAGCTCGTAGTGTATCCTGGAGTCGTCCTTGGAGCGTCCCGACAGCGCCCTGGCAGAGCTCGGCCTCGAAGACACCGTCGTGACTGCGAGCTCCCGCCGCCCTTCCTCGTGCGCCCGTGGATGTAGGGGTAGAGCACCGACTGCGCCCGCGATCTGCGCCTTCTCTGGTTCCTGGGGGGTGGGTGGGATGGTGGAGGAGGGTGGTGGGTGGGTGGGTGTGGTGGGGGGTGGGAGGAGTGGGGTGGGTGGGTGGGGTGGGTGGTGGGTGGGTGAGGTGAGGTGGGATGGGTGAGGTGGAGGAGGTTGGGAGGGTGGTGATTGGGTGGATGAGGTGGGGGGAGGAGGGTGGGTGGGTGAGTTGGAGGAATGGTGTGAGGGAAGGTGAAGGTGGATGATTGTGAGAAGGTGGTGGGAAGGGAGGGTGGAGGTGGGAGGTGGTTGGAGGGGAGGTGAGGAATGAGGTGGGGTGGAGGAAGGAGGGGTGGGGGGGTAGGGAGTGGATGAGGCAGGTGAGGTAGGGAGGGTAGAGTGAGGTGGGTGGGTGGGTGGATGAGCATGAGTGGGTGGATGATGGTGGGTAGGGAGGGTAGGTAGGTGATGAGGTGGGTGGGTGGGTGGATGAGGATGAGTGGGTGGATGTGGATGGGTGGGTAGGGAAGGTAGGTAGGTGGATGAGGTGGGAGGAGAGGTGGATGGGCGGCGGATGATAGTGGTGAGGTGAAGTAAGGAGAGGATGGGAGAGAAGGTGAAGTGGACGAATGTAGGCGGGTGGATGAGGCAGGTAGGGTGGATAAGATGGAGTGAGGATGTAGGTGGAGGGGGGGGGAGGGGTATAGGATTACAGGGTATTAAATACCATCCTCAAAACAGGATCGCAGCATT
Organism: Penaeus vannamei; assembly: GCF_003789085.1. Taxonomy (NCBI): domain Eukaryota; kingdom Metazoa; phylum Arthropoda; class Malacostraca; order Decapoda; family Penaeidae; genus Penaeus; species Penaeus vannamei. The sequence goes on along the minus strand of NW_020870541.1, from coordinate 81,730 downwards.
AAAATATCATTACACACTGAAAGCATAAACAAAAAAGCAAGAAAACAAAAACAAATATAAACCGATACACAATGAAGCACAAAAGCCACGCCCCCTTACCCTGTGGATGCGGTGTCAGGCTGTCCCCATTGGTGGAGGGGGCGTGGACAGGGGGGGCAGGCTCGTCTGGCGCTCCTTGTACAAGTCGGCGCCCTGGGGACCTGACCACATAGTCTCCGCTCTCCTGGGGGTGGAAGAAGGGGGGGGGGTGAGCGTTTTTTTTTTTTGGGTGAGCGTTTTTTTTTGGGGGGGGTGAGCGTTTTTTTTGGAGGTGAGCGTTTTTTTGTGTTTTTGTGTGTGTGTGGGGTGAGCGGGTTTTTTTTGTGGGGGAGGGGAGAAATCGTAAGTTTTGGATGTTAGCTATTTGGAATGATTGATTATATTTGAGTAATTTAGAGTGATATGTATTATGTATGTATCTCTCTCTCTCTCTCTCTCTCTCTCTCTCTCTCTCTCTCTCTCTCTCTCTCTCTCTCTCTCTCTATCTATATATATATATATATATATATATATATATATATATATATATATATATATTGGTTACACAATGAAAGGCATTGACTGTCATATGAGTATACAGAAAAATAGCTAAGATGTATCGCATATACTCAATATTTTTTTCCAAATCTTGTCATATTAGTATTCTACCCAAATATATAACTCAAATAAAAAAAAAGACTTAAAGAGACATACATTATGATATCTTATCTGCGGCCCAAACTTTTTGTCAAAAATAAGTCTAACTCAAAACAAAAGATAAATCAACTAAAAAGAGACGTAAATTTATATTCCAGGCCTAACTAAACAAACTCTCTCTGAATTGAGTGAAAACCTCTGATAAATTTCGATAAATTTGATTCACAGGAACTCGCTGTATGAGCTACAATCCTGTATTTCTTTCAGCGTCGGTGTATTTCGTTTTGATCCTAAAATTTACGACCTCGATCCGTCTCCACAACGCATGACGAATCCACGCATTTTCCTTCCCTGGGATAGACAGTTCGCATGTTGCCTTTAATCCATTTCCGAGACACGTTCCTTCACAGAACCGTAGGAAGAACCATGACGCAACACTCGGAATGTAAACAGGAAGAACAGGAAGGTAATTCACGGAGTCATCGATTCAGCAGAAGTGTGAATAGCTGGGTTATTAGGGAAGGTTGGGGGTCGACGCGGCCTGCGCTCGGCCAGCTGGGGTTCTCCTTTCTCACCGTCCCCTGCCGGAAGTATGGGATGAGGCTCTGTGGGGTTTTAGCCGAAGTGCCGCTTAGGAACGATAGTATTTATTATAATATATATATATATATATATATATATATATATATATATATTATATATATATATATATATATATATATATATATATATATATATACATATATATATAATACTATATATATATATATATATATGTATATATATATATATATATATATATTATATAATATATATATATATATATATATATATATATATATATATATATACATACACACACACACACATACATACATATATATCATACAATATACTATATTATATATATATATAATATATATATACTATATATATATATATATATATATATATATATATATATATATATATACGTCTAATTTCACTTAATCGAGAATTAGAGATGTGAAAACATATAACCTTTAATGTTATGTGTATGTACGTTTTTGCATGTC
>NW_020870541.1:67500-70000 GCF_003789085.1 Penaeus vannamei | reverse complement strand
AATATAATAATGATAAGGATAATAATAAGGATAATATGATATAATAATGACAGAATGATAGCACTGATAATGATGATACTAATGATAATGATCATAATGATAAACGATAAAAATAATAATAACAATAAACAATATGATGATGATAATATAATAATCATAATAATTATACTATAATCTATAATCATAATATATAATATAATAATATAATAATAATATAATAATAATAATAATAATAATAATAATAATATAAACATAATAATAATAATAATAATAATAATAATAATAATAATAATAATAATAATAATAATAATGATAATATAATAATAATGATAATAATAATAATAATAATAGCAATAATAATATAATAAATGATAATGATAAATATAATCATAATAATAATAATTAAAATGATAATGATAATCACGATGATGGTAATAATAACAACGATACTGGTAATATTACTACTACTACTACTACTATTACTACTGCTAGTAGTTGATAACAATAATAAAGATATTCATGATGATAGTAATATCAATAATAGTAATTATAAAGATAATGATAATGATAATAATAATAACAACAGCAAAAAAAAAAACAAACAGCAAGAACAATATTAACAATAATAATAATATTATTGGAAATAATGATAATAATTAAAATGATAATAACAGTTATGATCAGAATGATAATATAATTGTTGTCATTATCATCATTCTAATAATTACGATTATTATCATCATCATTTCACTATTATTATAATTACATTACTATATTATATTGTTATTATCATTGTTATTATTTTGTTAGATTATTACTATTGTTATTATAATTATCATTATTATATATTATCATCATTATTATTGATATGATTATCATTATTATCATCAGCATGTTTGTTATCATTATTATCATCGTCATTATTATCATTATTATTGTTACCATGATGATTATTACTATTATCATTATTATCATAACAATCATCATCATCATTAGAATAGTTAGAATAACAATAATGATAATGGTAATAAAGATAATGATACTGATAAATATAATGATAATAGTTATAATAATGATAACAGCAACAACAACAACAACAACAACAATGATAGTAATAGTAATAATAATAACAACAACAACAACAACAACAACAACAACAACAATAATAATAATGGTAATAATTATAATAAGAATAAAAATCATTATCATTATAACGGTTATTCATCTTCGATTAATAACATTCGTAGCAAAAACCATCATCATAATGCGTTAAAAGTGCCAATAGTAATGTAAATGATGATAAAAGCAATAATGCTACTACTACTAACTACTACTAACAATAATAATAAATAACAAAACTATATGATAATGAATGATGATGATATGATGATGAATGATGAATGATGATGATGATGATGATGATGATTGATGATGATGATGATGATGATGATTGATGAATGATGATGATGATGATGATTATGATGATGTTGATAATAAAGATGATGACTACAGTAATGTTATAATAATTATAGTAATAGTGATAATGATAATATTGATATCTTTAAAGATAGTAACATTATCAATGATGACAGTAGCAGCAATAATGATAATAAAAGAAAAAAAACGATAATACTACTACTACTTATAGTGATAATAATAAATACACAACGATAATAATAATAATAATAATGAATTAATAATAATAATAATAATAATAATAAATAATAAATAATAATAATATAATATAATAATAATAATAATAATAATAATGACAATAATAATATAATAATAATAATAATAATAATAATAATAATGATAATAATAATAATAATAATAATAATAATAATGATAATAATAACAACAATGATAATAACAATAACAGCAACAACAATGATAATGATAATACTAGTGATAACGATGGTGATAATAACAACAATAATAATAATATTCATAATAATGATAATAATATTGACAACAGTAATAACTATGGTAATAATAAAAGTAATGATAGCAATAACAATGGTAATGATAGTAATAACAACAATAATAATGATAATAATAGATTTTAAGATAATGACAGCAAGAACAAGAGCAATTTCAGTAATGAATCTGGCACCATTACAACAAGTCTTCTGTTCTATTTTTTCGTAGTTAATACCATAGTTCCCCAAATCACTATTGCATTTATCGTCGTCTATTCCTAAAACACGTCCCTCTGCAGTGCATCTTCTTGACCCAATTTCGAGTCTCAGCCAATTATTGTTAATTAAAAAAAATAGTACTGTACAGGTCGAAAAATTTTAAGAGACCTATAATTAATAAAAATTCATTACATCTACATGTTTCTAGGATATAGTTTAGAGAGAAAATGACATCTTGTTTACGAAGACCCTTAGGTACTGTGTTATCGTCAAGGATACAAGGAGAACTGTAGTTTTGTCCTAATTCGTGGATGCAAGATAGAAAACGTAATCAGTTTCTGAATAAATCATACATCTAA
>NW_020870541.1:60000-62500 GCF_003789085.1 Penaeus vannamei | reverse complement strand
AGATAATGTGCATATATCTAATATTTAATTATTAAATATATTATATAAATTTATTTATATATATATCCTATATATTATATTTAAGTATATATATATATTATAGATATATAATTATCTATAATGTCTATACGTACCACTCACACGCACCACATATCACACCACACACACTACCTACATCATCACAACACACACACACACAACTATCGAACACACACACACTTACATCAACACACACATTCTACTACATATACACCACACATCAACACACTCACACAACACAACACACAATCACACACTTACATCACCACACACACAGATATTATAGTTAATATATATTATATATATAGATTTTTTAAATTTTAACATAAGTTATATATAATTATAAAATTTATATAATATATAATTATATTATATGAAGATATAATAATATAGCATATACTATATAATACACACAGACATATATAATAGGTATATAGGTAAGGTAGCTATAATAATATGGTATAGTATATATATACGAATATATAGATATATTATAGGATTAAGTATATATATATATTTAGTAGAAGTAATATATAGTATAGATATATATACATTCATAAGATCGTATCTATCTATTTATCTATCTATCTATCGTACTATCTATCTGAATGCTATTATTCTATTCGTATTCTCTTAGTCTATCTACCTCTATCTATCTAGTCTAATTCTACTACTATATATATATATATATATTATTATATATATATTATATTATATTATATACACCACACACACACACCACACACACACACACCACACACACACACACACACATACTATATAATATAATATTATATATATATATATTATAACATTACATCTCTTACTTCTAATATATAATACTGAATAACACTATTCTTTATATTAATATACTACTCTTACATAATCAATAATTATAACATATATAGCTAAAATAAATATATTATAATTTTACATATATTATATACATGACATACACTAATACTATATAATGCAATAATAACCATCCATATCATAACCCATCACCTAACATACATACATATATATATATAATATATATAATCTTCTTCCTATAACTTATATAAATATACCCTAATAATTGCTAACATAAATTATTATAATTAATACGTATGTATGTTATTAAGATATGATCTCATTTGAACAACTACTTCCATTACATTATTACACATCTAATCTGTGCATATTTACCATCTTAAACATTTCAATGTTTAATTTTGATCCAGAAATGTAATAAAGATAAATCTAAATATGTGTGATTTTATCATTATGATTTTAGTTTAAAATGAAATGCGCTAAACCTATATAAGTAAATTATTATATATAATTTAATTATAGATATATCTTTACTCCTCCTATAATGAATATATAACATAAGTAATTATATTATACATATATATTTTATACTTATTATTATTCATTATTTCATTTTATTCTATATACTCTTCACTCTCCTTTTTCTTTTCTGCCTTTACTCCTTCCTCTATCCCTTCCCTGTTTTTTCTCTTTTTTTTTTTTTTTTTTTTTTTTTCTCTTTTCTTTTCTTCTTCTTTCTTTCCCTCCCTCTCTCCTCTCTCTCCTTCTCCATTTCTTCTTTCTCTCTCTCTCTCTCTTTGTCTCTCTGTCTCTCTCTCTCCGCCTCTCACTTCACCACTAGTCTTACCGTTATATTTGCAGATCAAATTTTCTTTCTTTTGACCCTCAAAACTATTCAGATCTTTCTCAGTCTGCTCTCTCTCTCTGTCGCTGTCCTCGTATACTGTACTTGATCTCACTAGAAAAAATAACAAACATACTCAATACTCACTAACACGACTACTTACTCACTCATAAACATAAAAAAACAACACAACTCTCTCACTCTCTCTTCATACTTATCCTTTGGGTTTGAAAAAGCCCTCTTCGCCTCTCCCTCTCTCACCTCCCTTCTCTATAAAACAAGATCCTATCTTTTACTATAACACCATGTAAATGAGTTAATACCTACCATCCACTTTGAACCTCGCTCCTACTAACCCTAGCACATAATTCTTTGACACCCTATTAACAAGACACTCAATATTATCTCCCTCATATTAATCACCTCCTCTTCCCTTTGTCTCCTTTTAGTCATAACTTATTAAGCACGTTTTGCTGTGTTCCTCGGAGTGCTACCGGGCACGTCCAGTACGTATCCAAAACAACCTCCCATGATAAAAGACTTCCATCTATTTGTGTGAATGTGCAGTCCGAGATGCTCTCCATAAGATTCTCGTCTGTTACTTCTTACAGAAATTTTTTTCTTACTGAATATTTGATATTTATGCCACGAGAATCGCTCCCCGAAGTTTATTTTATTTTTTATTTTTATTTTTTTCTTTTCTTTTAAGCCAACCGATTGCATTGTATTGAATTTGCGGGGAAAAAAATGGACATGGAGTGTGGGAGTGGCAGAAACAGGTAACGAAGGAAACAAGAAGAAAAA
>NW_020870541.1:2500-5000 GCF_003789085.1 Penaeus vannamei | reverse complement strand
TGATGATGATGAGATGATGATGATGATGATGATGATGATGATGATGATGATGATAATAATAACATTAATAATGATAATAATCATAATAATATTATTAACAACAATAGCAACAACAACAAATACAATCGTAACGACACGGGCAAAATAAGCAAAATAAGCAATTCAAAAAGAAAAAGAAAAGGCGAGAGCGAAGGAGGAAGAGAGAGAGACCGCGAGAGACGAGGAGGAGAGGACGGTCGCTTACCCACTCAGGACGGTGCAAATGACGCCCGCTAATCGACGGAATTGTCAAAAATTGTAAACATCTGCACCTGGGACGAAACATTATGGTTTATATCTTCTTCTTTCCCCCCCTTCTCCTTCTTCTCCTCTCGTTCGCTTCTTCCTTTTCTCGTTTGTGCATTTTGCATGTGTTTGTTATGAATTCATGCTTGTTAGTTGTGGTAAATGTTTTGTGTATTGGGATATTTATCCGTAAATGGTTTATCATTTTTCAAAAATATTTGCTCAGCCTTTTCGCTCATGGCTATGATGAGAGGACGCTAACATTAATTCCCGCTAAATCTCATCTCTTGTCTATTTTGGGGAGATAAATGTGATGTAACATATAAATAATTAATTTGCTGCTACTGATGTCCTATATGTTAACAAATGGGTTAATGCTTACAATGATGTTGATGGTATTAATGCCATTGGAAGTATTCATGAATGTTTAACAATGGTATTAATAATAATATCACTGATGATTATTCTTGCTTCGGTTCATTTGCTCATTCTGTGTTGCTCTGACCACGTTCTTGGGTGTTTGGTTTCGGGCACTGAAAGCATCACTCGACCCTCGTTATGCCCTTTTATTTCCAATATTACGTCTTGATCTATCTAGGTATTTATTTGTATACGTGTTTAGTCTTTCCGAGGTATTTTTCCTGTTTTTTTTTCTTTCTTTCTTCCTTCCTTCCTTTTGTTTTCTTTTTCAAGGACAGGCAAGGCCTGATGCCATACTTAAGCCACGTCCTTCTGCATTAGCTTTTATCAGCATCCCTTCTCTTCGTATGAATTATGTCTAGATTAATGGCAGAGTATTTTTCTTAATGTATTTCCATCAGCATTTCCGAGAACTTCAATTTAGTTCAGTTGCTTCATGCTGTCGAGCATTACTACAGTTCATTGTTCTTCTATTTTGGGACTAGCTGACTACCCCCAGCCTACCGTCATTTTCTCCGCCTCCAAAATGCTACAGAAACGGTTCTTTGAGGGAATACTGTGTTACTGCCTCCTAGGTGATGCCAGGCGTCCCAACAGCTCTTCTCGTATGCTTCGCGATGAATCATTCACTTCTCCGGCCTGCTCTCGTGTCGATTTTCCTTTTTTCAAAAAAACTTTTTCGTAGCTTTGGAAGTTTCCAGGATCGCTTTTCCTGCCATTATTATTCTAACAGGATGCTCATCTTTTCTTGTCCTGTTGCGGTACCTTCATTTCGTTTCGTTTTACTTCTCTTTGTCTTTCCCTGGTTCCAATTTGGTGCTCCTGGTTCGTCTCTGCAGTTGCTTTGGCAGTATTTTTCTTAGCTTTAGTGTCTATCTCCATGTAAGATTATCTTTATTCCTCTATTTATTCCCATAGTTTGTGTGCTTCCCTTTCCTTCGTAATAATTTCTATCACATCTTTCCACAACCGTGTTTTATTACTGCTTTCACTCTCTCGACCCTCCTTCCCTAGCATTTTTTTGCCAAGGCTTTTGTATAATCTAGTGCTTTCCCAATGCATAAGAAAAGATTTCCTCAGCTTCTGCTTAATTTGGCAGACTTGGTTCTATATTCTTTCTCTTACAGCCTGCATTACTACGGTTTCGTTCTTGTTCTTTTTGCTTTATTCTTGTCTTCCACTGGCCCGACACTCTCTCTTGCGATGCATTGTTATCTGACCTTTTTTCACACTACAGTATCATTCTAGGATTGTCTATTTACTTCTCTGGACTTCCTCTTATTTCTATACAGCAGATCTTGTATATTCTTAAAAATATCTTATTGTCTAGGGATTTTAGGCCTGATCCACCCACCATCATTCAGACACGTATATATATATATATATATATATGTATATATATATATATATATATATATATATATATATATATATATATATATATATATATATATATATATATATATATATATATATAATAATATATTATATATATATAATATATATATATATATATTAATATATATATATATATATATATATATATATATATATATATATATATATATATATATATATATATATATATACATATGTGTGTGTGTGTGTGTGTGTGTGTGTGCGTGTGTGTGTGTGTGTATAGACATCAAAGCCCAATTAGTGGTGTGCCCACGATAAGTCCGTTGGCTCTCCGTTTTATTAAATACCACATTTATGTCAGCCTTTCGCCAACCTCTTTAGCGGTCTCCTTCGCTTCTATTTCCCTTAATGGCTCTCTTATCATGGTGCCATTTCC
>NW_020870540.1:217197-219697 GCF_003789085.1 Penaeus vannamei | reverse complement strand
GACAATAGTAATGAATATATCAATGGCATTGATACTAATAATAATGATAAGGATAATGGTGATATACAACAATAACATCAATGAAAAAAATAACATTAATGAAAATGAAATCATAACAATAAAACGGATTATAAAAATGAAAATGATGATAATACTCCTAATATCTATAATAAAAATAATGACTTTGTTACAATGAATATTGTCATTTTATTATCGTTATTGATTTTGTTATGATGATGACGAAGAAAATGATAACAATAATGACAATAAGGATATAATGATAATCATGGTGGCAATTATGATAATGGAAATAATGATGATAATAGTAATGGTAATAAAAATCAATAAGCAATGATAATACTGGTAATAATTAATTATAATAATGATAACAAGCTTAACGTAACGATAATGGCAATAACTATAATAATAATAGTCATCATTATTATCATAATCAGTGATATTTAACAGCAACAACAAGATCAATGGTAATTGCCACGATAATGAATAATGACAATAATTATAATCATCATCGCAATTATTACTAATAGTCATTCCACCGGATATCAGTGATAAGGACAGTGAATCACATGACATGCGCTAAAATAGTAAAAACAAAAAATCCAATAAAATGAATAAAGAAAAAGATAAAAAAAAGGTAAAAAAAAAAAAAAATTGAAATGGAAGAATCATCAAAATATTCCTTGCTTCTTTACCTCTGATACGATATGCCATTTTCGGCGTCTATAAAACTGTTTCATTTTCTCGCTCTTTCTTTTTCTTTTTTTTTTTTCATCTGCTGTTTTATCTCCGTTCCCAGTTGCTGATGCTGTGAGGATGATATTTATATACGTATTGTTACAAAAGTCCTCCGCGCATTGTGTTGGTGAGGCATTTTATTCTGTTTTATTTGAATCTATTTTTTACTGAAGATTGTACATGTATTATACGAAAAAGGGGCATAGAGGGAATATGGAGCATATGCCCACTACTGTAAAAAATGGAAAAACAAAAAGGATAAAGCAAAAAAGAAAATGAAATGGAAAAATAGTTCGAAAATGCGAGAGCGTAATATTTTCTTTCCCAGTGGATTTGGCCTCCAGGTTAGTTGCTTAAATGCTCGCTGGACAATAGCGAAAACGGATAGAAAAGCTGAAGACGCTACAGAAGGAGAGAAGGGGAGAGAGAGGACGGAGGAGGAGGAGGAGGAAGAGGAGGAAGAGAGGGGGGAGAAGGGAGAGGGGGGAGGCTAAGCTAATTCTTTGCCGTCCTGTTGATTGTCCTTCTTTTCTTTGTGGAAACAATAGTCCCCTGAATTTTGTTTACGGCCGGGCTTTCAGGTTAATACAATCTCGCTATGTTTTTCAGCCTTGGTCCGCGGCGTCAGGAAGCGCTAATGTTCGTAGTTGCTATTTTGCCGCGAGATGGAGCGCGCATCGGCCTCGCGGGGGCGGGGTGGGGGAAGGGGGGGAGGGGGGAGGCAATGGCGGCCGCCGAGGAAAAGGGTTATTATGCGGAAATGCGAGGGAACATCTGAGCCAAATGTTTACTACAAGCTTTTTTTGAAAGGTTCTAGAGCGTGTCCGGTTGTAAATGCTGGTGATGAAATGGCTGTAGTCGATTTCGTAATTTGGGAGCGTCGGGGATTCGAGGCTCGAGGGAGCGGCCCAGTTTAAACGGGCTTTCAGAGATTTTTGGAGAAAAAAAAAACAGTTACACGAAATAAGGACGATATATAAAATACAAATACAGTCACAGACACACGCCCACACACACATGTACATACATGCATACGTACGTACACGTGCGCTTTGAATCACATCCCTTTTGAACAAAGCCAGAAATTCATTTTTTTTACCTCAAACTCACAAAAGAGAGAACGCGAGAAGGCGCAGCAGAAACAGGACGAGGGAAGGGGAAGGAGAACAGACGAGAAGAGAAACGAGAGAAAGACAAAGGAAACGGCAAGAGAAGAGATAAAAATATTTATATACATCACGTGCAGAGAGCAAGGAACAACATACAACAGACAAAGAAAGAGAAAGACACACAAGAAATTCAAAACAAAACAGGCACCGAATCAGACAGAACTAAAAAAGAAAAAAAGAAAGAAAGAAAGAAGAAGAAAGAAGAAGAAGAAGAAAAGAAGAAGAAGATAAGAAGAGGAAGAAGAAGAAGAAGAAGGAGAGAGAAGAAAGAAGAAGAAGAAGAATGATGAATGAAGAAGAAGAAGGAGAAGAAGAAAAAAAATGAAAAGAAGAAGAAGAAAAACAAAGACAAAAACAGAAATTCAAAAGAAAACAGACACCGAATCTGACAGAACTAAAAAAAGAAAGAAAGAAAGAAGATGAAGAAGGAGAAAAAAAAAATCAAAAACAAAAACAAACACGGACCAACAAAACAGCCCAGACAAACGAGAGCAAGAAGACCAACCCGCCCAACAGACCAACAGACTCCACAGACGCCACAGGAAGACCCAGGGCGCGAGAGACAGCGAGACCGA
>NW_020870540.1:197197-199697 GCF_003789085.1 Penaeus vannamei | reverse complement strand
TCTCTCGCTCTCTCTCTCTATTTATCTGAGAGGACAAGGAATGAAAAGTTAAAAGGAAAATAGGGAGAGGGAAAGAGGAGAGATGAAGAAAAAAACATAAACGGAGACAATATAGACGAGAGAGGAGAGAGGAGAGAGAGAGAGAGAGAGGAGAGAAGAGAGAGAGAGAGAGAAGAGAGGAGAGAGGAGAGAGAGAGAGAGAGAAAGAGATAGAGAGAGAGGAGTGAGAGAGAGAGATAGATAGATAGATAGATAGAGAGATAGAGAGAGAGAGAAGAGATGAGAGAGAGGAGAGAGAGACCAAAAGACATTTAAGAGAGGAAATAAAAGAAAAACGATAGCAAAAAGCAGTGAAAGACAGAAACTGCAGAAAAAGTATTGAGAGAAAAGGAGAAATCGAGAAAAGTTGAAAAAAAGGTAAAAACCCGTTTTCTACGATACGAGGAAGCGAAACTAGGGCGAGCTTCCGTTTTCTGTTGGGTCTTTACAAGGGTGACTCATAAAACGCCAAATGACTTCCCTCTGATACAGCGTGATATATAGGTGTGTGTGGAAGCACTTTTTAACAGAATTTACAGCGCAAGAGTTCAACAGAAGGCAAAAAGCACACCACTTTCAAATGCTCTTATTCCTGATTTCATTTATCTGATCATTCCTGTTCCTTATCTTATCGTTTATATTATCTTTATGAATATTGTTACTATAGTTCTCAGTACTATCAAAACTGTTATGATAATGATGATTACCATTCTTAATATTATTATTATAATTAACATCATCATCTATTATTATTTATTTCTATTATTATTATTATAATTGTTATTATTCTTGTTATTAATATTATTGTAGTTATTATCATTATCATTATTACTTCTACTATCATTATTACTATTATTGCTCATTGTTTTCATTATCATCATTATTACTGTTATCATTGGTATCACTGTTATTATCACTGCTGTTATTGTTGTTATAACTATTATTACTGTTTTTGTTGTTGTTTTTATTATTATTGTTGTTGTTTTTATTATAATTTTCATCTTTATTGTTTCTATTGTAAATATCAATATTAGCATTATTATTGTTACAATATCATTATTGTCCTGATCACTATTATAATCATTACAACTAATAAGATCATTGTTATTTTTATCCTTATTTTTCTTTTATTCATTACTATTATTACCATTAATAGTAGTAAGATTATCATGGTTATCATTATCATTATTACTATAATTATTATCATTATTGTTACCATTACGATTAGCATTTTCAATAATTATCAATATTATCTTACCATATGGTTTATTAGCATCATCATCTTTATTGTTACCATTATTACTACTATTATTGTTTTTATTCTTGTAATTATTATCATTATTAATATTATCATTTTTGTATCATATTATCATTCATATTCTGTTATTGTTATTGTTTCCATTATTATCATTAATACTATTATTATTATTATTCATTATTATATCATTATTATTTTATCATTATTATCATTATCATTATCATTTCATTATCATTATCATTATTATTATTCATTCATCATCAATCATCATTCATATCATCTATCATCATCATCATTCATCATCATCATTCTCATCATATCATTATCATTATCATTACTCATTACTATTTATTGTTATTGTTATCATCGTTCTTTTATTACTATCATTCATTATTATTATCTTTGTTATTATTATTATTATCATTTTCCTTGCCATTATTGTTATCAGTTTCATCACTGTCATTATCATTATTATTATTACTATCATTAGTATTACTGTTTCCGATATAATTTTATTGTTATTGTTCTTATCTTTATCATTATCTCAAATTAGTAATACTACTACTATTACTAAATCATATACATGATATAATAATTATTTACGTTATCATCTCTATCGTTATTATTACTGCTGTTATCATTATCATCATTGTCATGTATATAGTCATTATTTTAATAACCATCAATATTTTGTATTAGAATCTTTATCCTTTTCAATAGTATTATCGCTATTATCATAATCATTCTTATAAATATCATTATTATAACAATTTTCACTATCATTATCGTACATATAATTGGCATTTTCATTATGATTTTTGCTAATATCATAATAATAATAGTAATTATTATTTGTATTATTATTCTCATTTTTATTACCGACATTATAAATGTTATTATTTTCAGTATGATCATTATCATTATTATTCTATATCATTATTATCCTTATTATTACTATGATCATTATTATCATTATAGTTATTATTACCATTATCAATATCATCATTATTATCAGTAGTAGGTGTTATTAATGTTATTACTATCATTGTTATTATTATTATTATCAAAATCATTATTAGCATCTTCAAATTTGTCTTCCTTTACATCTACGATGTAAACTGAATTATCACTAGAACGATTACTACGTATTTCCTAATGCTAGGACGGATATTATCATCATCTAATATCTCATACATCTTTTTT
>NW_020870540.1:172197-177197 GCF_003789085.1 Penaeus vannamei | reverse complement strand
AATAACGATGAGAAGGATAATAATAAAAATAATAAAATAATAATAATGTCCATAATAATGATAATCAAATAATAATAATAATAATAATGTTAATAATAATATCAATGATTGTAACAATAACAAGAGTATTAATTAGAAGAACTAGGAGGAACATTGACAATTAGAATGGTTTATCATCAAGCGCATTTGGGATGATAAGATAAGAATAATAATAATATAATGAAATAAAAATGAGATGAATAAATAAATAAACAAAAGAATAAAACATGAATACAGAGGATCTTATTAGCTGTCCTAATTACAACTCATTATCTAGCCATTCTAGATTCATTACAGATAAAAAGAAAAAGAAAAAAAAATTATAGCGTAATTTCGCATCAAATTGTTTCAAAAGCAATCACTGTGCTGTTGATTGCAACGAGAGTTTCATTAATACAACAAACAATTAAAATATCAAAGCTTATCAGGCATTTCAATTTGACGTGAATTCTTATCATGGATTTCAATGATTATTGGAGGCGAATTCATTATACTTCCTGATAGTTAATCGCCGGCGTGATTTGTATCTTCACTACCGCTGCGGATTCGATACTTGGGGGAAATTCACGAAGTTTTAGTACCACGAGAGAGGAATGTGTATACGGAGAGGGAAGGAAACGGAGAAGCTGGTTAGCATTGTAGAGATAGGTATAAGAGACAGATAGATGGAGGGAGGTGATAGTTAGATAGGTAGTTAGATGAATAGATGGACTTAATAATGGGTGGATATAGATAGATACATATATATATATATATATATATATATATATATATATATATATATATATATATATATATATATATATATATATATATATATATTATATATATATATATATATATATATATATACATGTATGTATGTATGTATAGATAAATAGATAGATAAATAAATGGATGGATGGAAAACTTTATAGAGAGAGAGAGAGTGAGAGACAGAGAGAGAGCGAATACAAGGTGTAGGGGCATAAGAATATATATATTATATATATATATATATATATATATATATATATATATATATATATATATATATATATATCGTATAATCATTCAATAGCTGAATTTCATAGGAATGATTAATTAATAAGCATCATATATACCATAATTCATATCTCGCATTTCAGCCCAATCTATAAAAGAAAAAAAATCCTCAATAATACAATGAACGCACGCCATTTTTGTTTATTTACGAATGCATGTGAAGACAAACGACAGAAAATAAGAAGCCGCCATTTCCCGGAACGAGGCCCCCCCCTCCCCTTCCCCTCCCCCCCCTAAAAAAAGGACCAATTTCCTCGCTGATTGAACCTTTAATTCAACAATAAGCAATAACTCTAAAATTGACTCATGGTTCAAAGCATATTCGAAGCCGGAAGCCAGTTGCCTCGCTGGTCTGGTGGCGAAGGAGGGAAGGACGAGAGCGAGGATGACGATGAGGATGATACATATATATATGTGTGTATGCATATGTATATATATAATATATATATATATATATATATATATATATATATATATATATATATATATATGGATATAAATAAATATGTATATACATGTACACACACACACACACACACACACACACACACACACCACACACACACACACACACACATACATATATATATATATATATATATATATATATATATATATATATGTATGTATATATATATGAATATATCTGTGAGTGTATGTGTGTGGAGAAAGAAAGTGTGAGGGGGGTGGGAATGAGAGAGAGAGAGAGAGAGGAGAGTGGTTGGGTGGATGAGAGAGAAAGAACAGGTAAAAAAAAAAAAAAAAAAAAAAAAAAAAAAAAAAAAAAAAAAAAAGCCAAAACAAATCTAGGCACATTTCCCGTCATGACTCAGCGAAATGACATGCAATCATGACAGCGACATCGAGCGCCGTCCGCCGCCCTGACATACGATGCATGTCGATCGTTGCAAATTTTTCTTCCGCCAACTAATATTGCTTGACAACATGACCCCTCCCCCCCCCCCACACCCACCTATCCCCAGGCCAGAGGAGTTGGTGATTGGGAATCCTCCACCCCCCTCTACTCCCCCACCCCCCAATCCCCCTCCATCTTCCTTATTCTTTTCCATCCCCCCCCCCCTCATTCTCCTGAAACACCTGAGAGGAACAAGGATTGATCTCGGAACAACAGAATCGCTAAAAAGAAATGAATAGAGCAAATAAATAAGAATGGGGAGGGTGAGGGGGGGGGGGTTGAAACAGTGAAAGAGAGAAAGAAAGAAAAAAAATCAGGGAGAGAAGGTGATGTGATTGGGAGAGAAAGAGACAAAGCCTAAGGGAATCCACAGCAGCCGCTACCGCAAACAAAAGGACAAACCATCTAAATTCTAAACTTAAAAATCCGTTTATTAGAATATTCGCATCACAGTTCATTGTGATGCTATGCCCGGACAAAAAAAAAGGAAAACATATTTTACCGCGGGTCTTCTTATTTGACTTAAATCATACATTAGGTATTTCATATATATTCAAATGAGGTCGCACGAGCTGCACGCATCAAAAGGAATCCTTTGAATTACTATTATACTTTGACAATTTTGGCGTTGCTGGAGCGTTGCGTTTGTTAAAGTATTCATGCATTGGCTTAAACCTCATTATAGAAACGATCTCAGTTTTTGCTGATCGCACTTTCTATCTATTTACCTAGTTGTCCGTCATTTGTCGACGATGATACATGTCTATCTCATCATAAATCGATTGCTATCCAGAGGAGTTGATTCGCGGGGTACGAGGACCTCCACTCGCGCAGTAAAGGTTATGAAGATTTCTAATTACATTATCATATTCACATTATTGATATTGTTATGGTGATGAAGATAATAATAACATTAATGATTATAGCAATAAATCTAATGATACTAATGATAATGTAATAATGACAACGAAATTTATGGTAACGATAACGATTATTTAGTATCATTAGTAATGATATCATTATCTTTACTATTTTTGTATTACTATTATCATCATCATTGCATTGTCTCCCTTTGAAAGAACTAGAATATTAAATCATGTGAATCTTATATTAATCTCAATATGCTCTTTAACCATTAAACGAGTGTATTTGTAGTATTTTTCCATACATACAATCTATTATTTGATAGAATACGGCAAGAACAAGAATAATTTTCTTCAAAGTTTTCTGGTGGTACTTATCTGGCACAGGAGTGTGGTACAATAAGGATGGTGAAGGAAATATATGTATTCCATTGTTTATTATATAGTAAAATTGGAAATGCATACATTACCTTCCTTGAGCAAGGAATTCATAAAACAATTGTACTTCTCCGCAAGTGGCACTTCTTTGTTACTTTGGTTCAGACGAGTGTTACTTAAAGGTAACATTAGCTTCCCTGAACAGGGAACTAACCTTGCTGATCTACTTATCTGGCACAGGAAAGTGGTGCTTGCTAGTTACAATGAACCAGATGGCACTTATCTGGTAAATAACACCCTCTGAACAGGGAATTAATCTTGTTGTTCTACCTATCTGGCACAGGAAAGTGGTACTTGCTTGTTACGTTGAACCAGATGGTACTTATCTGGTACATTATACCCCCTGAACAGGGAATTAACCTTGCTGATCTACTTATCTGGCAAAGGAAAGTGGTACTTGCTTGTTATGTTGAACCAGATGGTACTTATCTGGTAAATTATACCCCCTGAACAGGGAATTAACCTTGCTGATCTACTTATCTGGCACAGGAAAGTGGTACTTATTTGTTATGTTGAACCAGATGGTACTTATCTGGTAAATAATACCCCCTGAACAGGGAATTAACCTTGCTGTTCTACTTATCTGGCACAGGAAAGTGGTACTTGCTTGTTATGTTGAACCAGATGGTACTTATCTGGTACATTATATCCCTGAACAGGGAATTAACGTTACTGTTCTACTTATCTGGCAAAGAAAGGTACTTACTCGTTACGTTCAACTAGAATTATTTTTTTCCTACTACACAATCTACTATCTGTTAGATTAATGGGGAGAAAAAAAAATTACATAGCTATCTAACAGTACTTATCTGGCACAGGAGCGTGATGCTAAAATGAATGTCACGATTTTTTTTTTTTTTTTTTTTTTTTTTATTATTTACATGTAACATTAGCTTCCCTGAACAAGGAATTCACATTGTTTTACTTATCTGACACAAAAGTGGTACTTGCTTGCTATGTTTAAAAATGAAACAGCCCTCCCTAAGCAGGGAATTCACACGCTGTATACTTATCTGGCACAGGAAAGTGATGCTCGTTTGTTATGTAAAGTTAAACGAGTGTATGTGTAGTACTTCTCCATACTACATACAATCTATTATTTGATAAATACAGCAAGAACAAGATTAATTTTCTTCAGAGTTTCCTGATGGTACTTATCTGGCACAGGAGTGTAGTACTATAGTGATGAAGGAAATATATATATTCCATTGTTTATTATATAGTAAAATTGGAAATACATTGCCTTCCTTGAGCAAGGAATTCATAAAACAATTGTACTTTTCCGCAAGTGGCATTTCTTTGTTACTTCGGATCAGACAAGTGTTACTTAAAGGTAACATTAGCTTCCCTGCACAGGGAATTAACCTTGCTGATCTACTTATCTGGCACAGGAAAGTGGTACTTGCTTGTTACATTGAACCAGATAGTACTTTTCTGGTAAATATCCCCTGAACAGGGAATTAACCTTACATTTCTACTTATCTGGCACAGGAAAGTTGTACTTGCTTGTTATGTTGAACCAGTTGGTACTTACCTGGTACATTTATACCCCTTGAACAGGGAATTAACCTTGTGATCTACTTATCTGGCACAGAAAGTGGTACTTGCTGTTATGTTGAACCTGATGGTACTTAATAATACCCCCTGAACAGGGAATTAACCTTGCTGTTCTACTTATCTGGCACAGGAAAGTGGTACTT
>NW_020870540.1:144697-164697 GCF_003789085.1 Penaeus vannamei | reverse complement strand
TATATATGAACACAAGCACAAACGTAGTAATTTGTACACAAAAGCAAAAAGGAAAACAATCACAATAAATGAAGGAAATGAACTCTCTTCAAGAGTTCCTCTCCAGACGTATGATTAACCAAGAGTCTTATATCATTTGTCTGAAGAGGATCTCGTAAAGGGTTCGAAACGTTACACTTTATTTTGATTTCTTTTCCTCTTCATACATATATACATATATATACATACATGCATAATTATGCATATGTGTATATATATATATATATATATATATATATATATATATACATATGTATACATATACATATATACATATACATATGCATATATATATATATATATATATATTCATATAAATATGTATTACTATATATATATGTATATATACATATATATATACAAATGTATACAACATTTTGTATATATATTTAATATATATACACATACACACACACACATACAGAAACACACACCGCACACACACGCGCGTGTGTTTGTGTGTGTGTGTATACACATGTATACATACACAACACATATATATGTATATATATACATATATATTATATTATATTATATATATATATATATATATATATATATATATATATATATATATATATATATATAAACATGTACATGCATGTGCGTATATGTACATATATACTTGTGTATGAGCTCCAGTTATTTAGTTTAGTGGGCGGAAGGAAGGCTGCAAGTAAAGACTGTTAAGCTAAGAATAGTAGAGGCTTGAAATGCAGCGTCTCCGTCTTGTCTGTGTATTTGATCTTGGCACTGGCATATATCTGGCACTGGAGCCTCGTGGTTTTGCCTGCGATAAACCGACACTTGAGGCATTCTATCAAAATCATGCTCCTTGGCCTGTAAGGGGATCGAACCCTCGACATCCGCGTTATTAGCTGGTGGGTGTGCTACACAGGGGCAGGAGAATATATGAAAATTTTGAGCTAGCTTAACTAGTAACAAAGAAAAACAAGTCAAAGCGTAATAAGCATGATAAAGTGTATCAGGAATGACCAATGAACGACATTTTTCGTGGTGGGGTACCCCTACTAGGGCAAAAAAGGGGCATCAAAATATTATGCTAGATCAGCTCATAGTGTAACAACTTGAGACTGGCTTCAAATTCATCAGTAAGGCCCATTTTATCAGAAATAAGTAGTGACTCATTTTTAGTGGTGGGGGATTCGAGCCAGACACCTCATGCGTAATACTCCATATCATCATCCTGATCTGACCTCACCTCACTCACTCCATGGCTCGTCCTCAGACTCGATCAGTTCATCCAGTTCATCTGGATTTTCTGGGTCTGAGTCCATGTCATCACTACCAGTGATGATGCAATAAACAGAAACTATACTTCAGTGGAACTATAAGATGTTGATTTTCAGATATTGATTGATATCATAAGGTTACATCTATTCTCCATCAGCTGATGCTAGCTACTACGATAGGAAATAGAATATTGAGTATGCACTTATGAATACGAGATATATATTCATACACACAGAAACTGAAGGAGATAGAGAGGGGGAGAGAGAAGGAGAGAGAGAGATAAATATATACACATATGTGTGTATGTGCACATATACACATATGTGTATATATATGCATATACGATATATATATATATATATATACATATATATATATATATATATATATATATATAACCTTGGAGCTGACATATATCTGGCACTGAAGCCTGATGGATTCACATGCGATAAACGGACACCAGAGTCATTGTATTAAAAGTATACATGCTTGGCCCGTAAGGGGATCGAACCCTCGACATCCGCGTTATTAGCACGGCGCTCTAACCAACTGAGCTAACAGGCCCTTACACTACTTGAAAATCTTTCTCATAATGAACCGTCAGTCAACAAATTATATTGAAGATAATTAAAAGTAGCAATGTACAATCAATATAGCCTAGTGTTAGACTGTATTTCAGAAGGATTGTATCAGGACAGCAAAATAAACACATTCTGTTTATCAGTTCAAATGCATATAAGCCTATGAAAATCTACTTCTTAGAAAATGCTTAGGCAGTTTATCTTAAATGTTTTCAAATCGCATTACCATACATATATATATGACCAAAAGCACAAACGCAGCAATTTGTACATAAAAACAAAAAGGAAAACAACCACGACAAGAAATAAAGGAAATGAACTCTCTTCAAGAGTCCCTCTCCAGACGTAAGATTAACCAAACGTCTTTTATCATTTGTCTGAAGAGGAACTCATGAAAGGTTCGAAACGCTGCACTGTATTTTGATTTCTATTGTGACTTTTCCTCTTCATATATATATATATATATATATATATATATATATATATATATATATATACATGCATAATTTTGCATATATATACACATATCTATCAATCTGAGTATATAAATTCATATATAGTATACAGTGTGTCACACATACACATATATGTATATATAAATATACATATATACATACATATACAGATATCAGTTATATGTATGTGTGTTTTTGTATGTGTATAGGAGTATATACACCTGAGTGTGTGTGTGAACATGTTTTCCTTCTTATACACCTTAGTAACTCGTCGTTGCGATTAGCCATTGTCCTCCCACCTGAGTCCGATCACGTGGTCAACGGACTGGTCTTCAGCGCCCTCCGTGGTCTCCAAGAGTCTGTCGGAGGGCGAGAGATAAGCGGCGGAGACGAAGAGGCCGTTCAGCAGGGAGACCAAAGGCTAATGAGGCTTAGGTAAGTGAGTGAGGGGCGGCTTGTTTACATGAGCGCGTGGAAGTTTCTTGCAGAATAACTCTTAAATAATCTAAAGGAAGAAGAATATTCTAAAAGAAAAAAAAAAGAAAGACTGAGGTTTGATGCCAGACTCACCCCCAACGTGTTGAACAGGACAGGAAAGAAGAACGCATAATCATTACCATACAAGAGCCTTGCATACACAGCGGTCCTAATGGCCTGGCCACCGTGCCATCCTCTGACCTTGGTCCAGGCATTTTGTCAGCAAAAGAGGAATCGGCTGCCAACGAATCGACTCCGGAGACGGTAGACCAAACTTTTGCCAGCACGGGGATCGAACCTTCCTCATACGAATCATATAATGGCAGAATAATGACATTTTGAATTAAAATAATTCATTTATACGCAACATTTTTAGATGAATTATATACGTACGTGGGTCTAGATTTTTTTTTTTTTTTTTTTTTTTTACAATGAATTAGTACACAAAACATAAAGTGTGGATTGGGAAAGAAGAAAAAGACATGCAAACGGTAGTACAAAATATCTAACGCAAAGAGTAAAATCTTCATGTCAGGAGACGACGTCGAGAACACAGACAGAGGCCGTTTTATCTTGTTTCTTAGGATGCTTCTTGAACTTGAGATATTGACATCAGGTAGGGCAGGAAGGCAGAACTTGGTACCTAATGAAATGGGTACCAGGAATACGCGTGTGTGTATGCATATATGTATGTGTGTGTGTATGTATGTATATATATGTATATATATACTTAAATAGATATATGCATATATATGTACATCCACGTATATATTTATATCAATAGATAAACACACACATAAATATGAAGGGAAAAACACTCTACCGTGCTGATACTATGATAGAAAAACGCACAATGCACAAACTAGACTCACTGTCTTCAGTAAATGTAGTTTGTGCATTGTGAGTTTTTCAACCATATATATATATGTGTGTGTGTGTGTGTGTGTGTGTGTGTGTAAGCTCAGGAAATCTACGTCGAAGTGGTGAGTAGTTTTCACGCTCTTTTGCCTGTCGCAGTGGTTTGAATTTAACTCGGCTGTATTTCCACACAAACTAATGAGTCCCGTGGCGGAATGACAGACTGCTGAATATATATACATCCTTATATTTATATAAGTATATGTACATATATATACATATTTACATGTATACGTATATATATATATATATATATATATATATATATATATATATATATATATATATGTATGTATGTATGTATGTATATGTATATATGTATATGTATTCATCTATGCATATACATATATACATCTACATATTTATAGATGCATGTATATGTGTATATAAAGATAGATTGATAGATATAACATATTTGTCTATTTCTCTCTCTCTCTCCCTCTCCTCCCTCTTTCTATCTCTAATAATATATGTGTGTATGAGTGTGTGTGCTCCAGTTATTTAGATTGGTGGGCGGAAGAAATGCTAGAAATGCAGCGTTGCCAATGACTTTTGTAGGGGTTATCATGATCTTGCCCCTATTTTGCGGGGCCGTAGGAGCCAACGGGACCTAAGCCTCCGGCCTCCTGTTTCGGCACAGAGTAATTATCATGTTCTTGTGCTGTGATATCGATACTGGTAGCGTGTTTCACTGACAAAGGTTTCGACCAAAGCATGAAATCATAAATATAGATAGTTAAGAGATGCAGAGAACCATTACTGTATATAACTGATAAAACGTAGTATTTAAAATCATCAATGTAAATGAAACATGACTAAATAAAACAAAGTTAAAATAAATTCAATAAATCAGTAAACTACGTTACGCTTTATCAGTTATCAATACATCCACAGGAAGTTATTTATTTAAAAGTTATCTTTAAAGTCAAGCCATTGAAACAATTCCATTAACATTTACTTTATCACTTAAATTCATCAGTCTTTTCATTTAGTATTCACTGCTCAAAAACTTTAAAACTTTGTTATTTGTTCAATATATATATATATATATATATATATATATATATATATATATATATATTCTTAATAAACTTCAAATAATAAATATAAATCATGCATGGAAAACGAAACAAAAGGCAAAACTCAAACTATATTATTAAAAGCAAAAACCGTTAACACAAAACATAAAATAAGCAAAACCTCCGAAACAATAAAAGCAAAAGAAAATATACGTAAAAATGGGGCAATCTAAAATAAAACTGATAAAACAATACCTTATATGACTGCAGACTCACTGTAAGATCCAACGGTTAAAAGCGACAGAAAAACACAAATAAAAAGAACAAAGCTTAAAAAAAAACGGCGGTTTTCTGAGGGATAACCCAGCCGTAGGTTAATGACTGGATGCCTGTGCGCAACTCCACTCAGGTGGTTGACCCCACCTTATTTATGGTAACAAGGTCGTGCGCCAGGAGATGTTCGCGCATCAAGACTCATTTCATTGTTAAATGTCGTCTGCATTAAAGAATGAATACCTAAAAGTGCGAATTTACTAAAAGATTGCCGTGTTAGATGAAAAATAAATGGTTCTTTACAGAGAAATACATATAAGATATCAGTATTATAAAAAGAAAGGAACATATATACAGGAATTTAAACAAGCGATATAATTGTTTTCCGTGGACTAGCTGAGGGGGTTTGGCGCCGAATACTCTTTTCCCTCACTCTTGTCCTTCGCCATCTTGGGCGACATCTTCAAAAATGCGTGTTTTCGAGGGCGACCTCCCGACGTCATCCTTCGCAGGCCTCGAGCAGGAAATCGGGTTGTCGTTGGCTCGTACGTAATATTGGTCATTTCTCCTCGCAAATGAAAAAAAATGCCTAGGGCGTCGCCATCGTCCTCCTACAGCGCCTCCGTCAGTGGCACCCTTCTGCAGCGCCTCCGTCGAGATCCTCGCGCCCTGGTCCATATTACGCTTTATCTCTCGGGGCTTTTTAGGGGGGGTTCCGGTGATGCTGAGCGGGGTGTAGGTCGTAAGAAGACGCAGTAAGAGCCACAGCTCACTACACTTTCAGTCTCCGTCTTGTCTGTGTACCAGTGTTTGACTTTGGCACTGGCATATATCTGGCACTGGAGACTGATGGATTGGCATGCGGTGAACGGACACCAGTCAATGAATAAAATACTCAACATGTTGGCCCGTAAGGGGATCGAACCCTCGACATCCGCGTTATTAGCACGGCGCTCTAACCAACTGAGCTAACAGGCCCTTAACATTTTTGAAAATCTTTCTAATAATGGACTGCCAGTCAACAAATTGTATTGAAGATTATTATAAGTAGCAATTTACCATCAACATAGCCTAGTGTTATATTGTTTTTCAGAAGGATCATATCAGGACAGAACAAAATAAATACATTGTGTTTATTTTAAATGCATATAAGCCTATGAAAAACTACTTATGCTTAGGCAGTTTATCGTAAATGTTTTCAAATCTCATAACCATGATATATAAGGTACCTTTTCGAAAAGAAAAAAAAAATCCATTATATACTTATGTACACACACACACACATATATACATATATATATGTAAACATATTTACATATATGAATAATATATATGGGTGTATATATGTGCTATATATATATGTATATATAAACAGATATATATGAACACAAACACAGACGCAGTAATTTGTACACAAAAACAAAAAGGAAAACATTCACAATAAATGAAGAAAATGAACTTTCTTCAAGTTCCTCTCCAGACGTATGATTAACCAAAAGTCTTTTATCATTTGCCTGAAGAGGAAATCGTGAAGGGTTCTATGCATATATATATTCATATATATTACATGTCACATACATATATATGTATATATATATATATATATATATATATATATATATATATATATATATATATATATATATATACATATATACATACATATACAGATATCAGTTATATGTATGTGTTTATGTATGTGTATAGGAGTATATACACCTGAGTGAGTGTATGAACATTTTTCCTTCATGTACACCTTGGGAACTCTTCGCTGCGATTAGCTTTTGTCCTCCCACCTGAGGCCGATCACGTGGTCAACGGACTGGTCTTCAGCGCCCTCCGTGGTCTCCAAGAGTCTGTCGGAGGGCGAGAGATAAGCGGCGGAGACGAAGAGGCCGTTCAGCAGGGAGACCAAAGGCAAATGAGGCTTAGGTAAGTGAGTGAGGGGCGGCTTGTTTACATGAGCTCGTGGAAGTTTCTTGCAGAAAAGAAGAATATTCTGAAAGAAAGAAAAAAAAAAGACCGAGGTCTGATGCCAGACTCACCCTAACGTGTTGAACAGGACAGGAAAGAAGAAGGCATAATCATTACCATACAAGTGCTTTGCATACACAGCGGTCCCAATGGCCTGGCCACCGTGCCATCCTTTGACCTTGGCCCCGACATGTTGTCAGTAAAAGAGGAATCGGCTGACAACGAACAGACTACTGGGACAGAGGACTAAACTTTTGCCACATACGAATCATATCATAACTGCTGAATAATGAAATTTTGAATTGAAATAATTCGTTTATACGCTACATTTTTCAGATGAATTATATAAGGAGAGTGTGAGGCGACTTGTTTAAATAAGCTTCGGTAAGTGAGTTTACATGAGCGCGTGGAAGTTTCTTGCAGAATAACCCTCTTAAATAATCTAAAGGAAGAAGATTCTAAAAGAAAAAGAAAGAAAAAAAGACCGAGGTTTGATGCCAGACTCACCCCAACGTGTTGAACAGGACAGGGAAGAAGAACGCACAATCATTACCATGCAAGAGCCTTGCATACACTGCGGTCCCAAGGTGCCATCCTTTGACCTTGGTCTAGGCATTTTGTCAGCAAAAGAGAAATCGGCTGCCAACGAATAGACTCCGGAGACGGTAGACCAAACTTTTGTCAGCAAGGGGATCGAACCCTTCTCATACGAATCATATAATGGCAGAATAATGAAATTTTGAATTTAAATAATTCATTTATACGCAACATTTTTAGATAAATTATATAAGTAACTGGCTCTATATTTTTTTTTTTTTTTTTTTTAAGTGAATTAGTACACAAAACATAAAGTGTGGATTGGGAAAGATTAAAAAGACATGCAAACGGTAGTACAAAATATCAGGAGGCGACGTCGAGAACACAGACAGAGGCCGTTTTATCCTGTTTCTTAGGATGCTTCCTGAACTATTTTGAGATATTGGCATCAAGTAGGGCAGGAAGGCAAAACTTGGTACCTAATGAAATGGGTAC
Organism: Penaeus vannamei; assembly: GCF_003789085.1. Taxonomy (NCBI): domain Eukaryota; kingdom Metazoa; phylum Arthropoda; class Malacostraca; order Decapoda; family Penaeidae; genus Penaeus; species Penaeus vannamei. Next base: position 156,675 of record NW_020870540.1, on the reverse strand, counting down.
CAGGAGTATATCTATGCATTTTTCTCTAAGTCCGCGTGTGTGTGTGTGTGCATATATGTGTGGGTGTGGGTGTGCGTGTGTGGGTGTATATATATGTATATATATACTTATTTAAATATATGCATATATATGTACACCCACGTATATATTTATATTAATAGATAAACACACATATATATGAAGAGAAAAACACTACCGTGTTGAGACTTTGGTAGAAAAACGCACAATGCACAAACTAGCCTTACTGTCTTCAATAAATGTAGTTTGTGCAGAGTTTTTCAAACATATATATATGTGTGTGCGTGTGTGTATGTATGTATGTAAGCTCAGGAAATCTACGTCGCAGTGGTGAGTAGTTTGCACGCTCTTTTGCTGGCTTATTTCCCCTCCCCACCAAGAAACCCCTTGTGGCAGTGGGTTGACGGTACCTCGTCTGATTTCCACCCAAACAATTNTTGGAGGCTCGTCTTGAAGCCTTTTGTAATAGGTCCTTGCGCTAGATCATGGGGTACTGTTGGCGGGACCATGTGTCCAACCAACGGTTGCACCGTGAGACTGGCACAGGACCTGTTATCTGCACAATCCGTGATCGCCAACTCAGGCTATACGGCCACCTGGCTCGCTTTCCTCAGGATGATCCTGCCCATCAGGTCGTCTCTGTTCGAGACAACTGTGGGTGGAGGAGGCCTGTGGGACGACCGAGGAAGTCGTGGCTTGGGCAGATCGACCAAACCTGCCATGAAAAAATAGAGATGGGCCGAGTCCCTACCTGGCGTCTAGCCATGAGGGATCCTCGTAGGTGAAAGCAAAGGGTGGATGCGGCTATGCGCCCCCGTCGGCGTCAGCCCCCTTGATGATGATGATGATCAAGGTCAGCGGAAACCTCGCGCAACACAGTCACAACAACACACAAAGTAAGGTCAGCCGACGACCAGGTTATGTGAGGACACCTCGCGCGACACAGTCACCGCGACATAGTATCCGTCAGAAACTGAGTCACCCCCGTCATACAGCTTCGCGACTTTCCTTCCATTCATAGTGTCCGCGATACATAGAGACCGTGCACCACTTATACATACACACTCGCACACTCACATGTATATATATATATATATATATATATATATATATATATATATATATATATATATATATATATATATATACATGTGTGTGTGTGTGTGTGTGTATGTGTGTGCATGTATGTATGTAAGTGTATATACATATCACATCATATAACATATATGTCTATATGTCTGTTATATATATATATATAGTAGTACAGTTATATATGTATATGAATACATATACATATGTATGTATATACATGTATACATATACATATATATATATATATATCATTTGAATATATTACTATATTTGTATATATATATATATATATATATATATATATATATATATATATATATATATATATATATATATAAAATATGTAAATTTGTGTAAAACATACATGAATATATATATATGTATAAACATTTATGTCTCTATATATGTATGTTATAAATATATGCATATATAGCAATTTAGTATATATATACATATATATATATATATATATATATATATATATATATATATATATATATATATATATATATATATATATATATATATGTATATATTGTGTGTGTTTGTTTGTGTATATATATAATATATATACACATACACATACAGACACACACATACGCACACACACACGTGTGTGTGTGTGTGTACACGACATGTATACATACACAACACATATGTATGTATATATACATACATACACACGCACACACACACACACACACACACACACACACACACACACACACACACACACACACACACACACATATATATATATATATATATATATATATATATATATATATATATATATATATATATATAAACATGTACATGCATGTGTGTGTATATGTACATATGTACTTACACACACAAACAGATGCGTGTGTGTGTGAGCTCCAGTTATTTACTCTAGTGAGCGGAAGGAAGGCTGCAAGTAAAGACTGTTAAGCTAAGAATAGTAGAGGCTAGAAATGCAGCGTCTCCGTCTTGTCTGTGTACCAGTATTTGTTCTTGGCACTGGCATATATCTGGCACTGGAGCCTGGTGGTTTTACATGCGATAAACCGACACTTGAGGCATTGTATCAAAATCATGCTCCTTGGCCTGTAAGGGGATCGAACCCTCGACCTCCGCGTTATTAGCTGGTGGGTGTGCTACACAGGGGCAGGATAATATATGAAAATTTTGAGCTAGCTAGTAACAAAGAAAAACAAGTCAAAGCGTAATAAGCACGATAAAGTGTATTAGTAATGACCAATGAGACATTTTTCGTGGTGGGGTACCCTGCCAGAGCAAAAAAGGGGCATCAAAATATTATGCCATCAGCTTATGGTGTAACAACTTGAAACTGGCTTCAAATTCATCAGTAAGGCCCACTTTATCAGAAATAAGCAGTGACTCATTTTTAGTGGCGGAGGATTCGAGCCAGACACCTCATGCGTAATACTCCGTGTCATCTTCCTAATCTGAATAGGAGACCTTACTCCATGGCTCGTCCTCAGACTCGATCAGTTCATCCAGTTCATCTGGATTTTTTTTTGTCAGAGTCCATGCCATCACTACCAGTGATGATACAATAAACAGAAACTATACTTCAGTGGAACTATAATGATATTGATTTTCAGATATTGATTGATATCATATGGTTACATCTGTTCACCATCAGCTGATAGCTACTACGATAGGAAATCGAATATTGAGTAAGCACTTATGAATACGAGATATATATTCATACACACAGAAACTGAAGGAGAGAGAGAGAGGGAAAGAGGAGAGAGATAAATACGTACACATATGTGTGTGTGTGTGCACATATACACATATGTATATATATATATATATATATATATATATATATATATATATATATATATATATATATATATATACCTTGGATCTGACATATATCTGGCACTGAAACCTGATGGATTTATATGCGATAAACGGACACCAGATACATCGTATTAAAAGTACACTTGCTTAGCCCGGCGCTCTAACCAACTGAGCTAACAGGCCCTTAACCTAATTGAAAATCTTTCCCATAATGAATTGTCAGTCAACAAATTATAATGAAGATTATTAAAAAGTAGCAATTTATCATCAATATAACCTAGTGTTAGATTGTATTTCAGAAGGATCGTATCAGGACAGAGCAAAATAAATACATTGTGTTTATCATTTCAAATGCATATAAGCCTATGAAAAACTACTTCTTAGAAAATGCTTAGGCAGTTTATCCTAAATGTTTTTAAATCTCATAACCATGATATGTAAGGTACCTTTTCGAAAAAAAAAATCTAATATATACTTACACACACACACACACACACACACACACACACACACACACACACACACACACACACACACACATATATATATATATATATATATATATATATGTAAACATATTTACATATATGAATAATATATATGGGTGTATTAATATATATATGCATACATATATGTATACATAGAAATATATATATGAACACAAGCACAAATGCAGTAATTTGTACACAAAAACAAAAAGGAAAACAACCACGATAAGAAATGAAGGAAATGAACTCTCCTCAAGCGTTCGTCTCCAGACGTATGATTAACCAAAAGTCTTTTATCATTTGTCTGAAGAGGAACTCATGAAGGGTTCGAAACGTTACACTGTATTTTGATTTCCATTGTGACTTTTCCTCTTCATATATATATATATATATATATATATATATATATATATATATATATATATATATATATATACATGCATTATACATATGTATACACATCTATCAATCTGTGAGTATATAAATTCATATATAGTATACAGTATGTCACACATACACATATATATGTACATATATAAATATACATATATACATACATATACAGATATCAGTTATATGTATGTGTTTATGCATTTGTATAGGAGTATATACATCTGAGTGTGTGTGTGTGAACATGTTTTCTTTCATGTACACCATGGGAACTCTTCGTTGCGATTAGCCTTTGTCCTCCACCCGAGTCCGATCACGTGGTCAACGGACTGGTCTTCAGCGCCCTCCGTGGTCTCCAAGAGTCTGTCGGAGGGCGAGAGATAAGCGGCGGAGACGAAGAGGCCGTTCAGCAGGGAGACCAAAGGCAAATGAGGCTTAGGTAAGTGAGTGAGGGGCGGCTTGTTTACATGAGCACGTGGAAGATTCTTGCAGAAAAACTCTCTTAACTCCAGACTCACCCTAGCGTGTTGAACAGGACAGGAAAGAATAACATTACCATACAAGTGGCATGCACAAATGGCCTGGCCAATCCTTTGACCTTGGCCCCGACATGTCAGAAAAAGAGGAATCGGCTGACAACGAACAGACTATAAACTTTTGCCACATACGAATCATATCATAACTAAATGAAAAAAAGACCGAGGTTTGATGCCAGACTCACCCTAGCGTGTTGAACAGGACAGGAAAGAAGAAGGCATAATCATTACCATACAAGTGCTTTGCATACACAGCGGTCCCAATGGCCTGGCCACTGTGCCATTCTTTGACCTTGGCCCCGACATGTCAGAAAAAGAGGAATCGGCTGACAACGAACAGACTACTGGGACAGAGGACTAAACTTTTGCCACATACGAATCATATCATAACTACTGAATAATGAAATTTTGAATTGAAATAATTCGTTTATACGCGACATTTTTTAGATGAATTATATAAGGACGTGGCTGTAGATTTTTTTTTTTTTTTTTTTTTTTTTTTTACAGTGGATTAGTACACAAAATATATGTTCAGGAGACGACGTCGAGAACACAGACAGACGCCGTTTTATCCTGTTTCTTAGGATGCTTCCTGAACTATTTTGAGATACTGACATCAGGTAGGGCAGGAAGACAGAACTTGGTACCTAATGAAATGGGTAAAAGGAATAAATCTATTTCGTACAATTTTGATACATCTATGCATTTGTATTTAAGTCCGTGTGTGTGTGCATATATATATATATATATATATATATATATATATATATATATATATATATATGTGTGTGTGTGTGTGTGTGTGTGTGTGTGTGTGTGTGTGTGTGTGTGTGTGTGTGTGTGTGTGTGTGTGTGTGTGTGTGTATACTTATATAATATATACATATATATGTACACACATGTATATATTTTATTAAGAGATAAACACATACACACATATATATGGAGGGAAAACACTCTACTGTGTTGATACTATGTAGATAAAGCCACAATGCACAAACTAGTCTCACTTCAATAAATCTAATTTGTTTATTGTGAGTTTTTCTACCTTATACATATATTTACATGTGTGTGTGTGTATGTATGCTCAGGAAATCTACGTTGCAGTGGAGAGTAGTCCGGATGCTCTTTTGTTGGCTTATTTCCCTCCCCACCAAGAAACGCCTGTCGCAGTGGGTTGACGGTACCTCGGCTGTATTTCCGTGGCGGAATGACAGACTGCTAAATATATATACGTCCTTATATTTATATAAGTATAGTACATATATATACATATTTACATGTATACGTATATATATATATATATATATATATATATATATATATATATATATATATATATATATATATATATATATATATATATATATATATTCATTTATGCGTATACATATATACATCTAGATATTTATAGATGCATGTATGTGTACATAAAGATAGATTGATAGATATAATATATATTTGTGTGTGTAAGTCTCTCTCTCCCTCTCTCTAACTCTAATAATATATGTGTGCGTAAATGTGTGTGCTCCAGTTTAGTTTAGTGGGCAGAAGAAAGACTGCAAGTAAAGACTATTAACCTAACAATAGTAGAGACTAGAAATGCAGCGTTGCCAACGACCTTCAGTCTCCGTCATATCTGTGTACCAGTGTTTGACCTTGGCACTGGCATATATCTGGCACTGGAGACTGATGGATTGGCGTGCGATGAACGGACACCAGAGTCACTGAATAAAATACTCAACATGGCCCGTAAGGGGATCGAACCCTCGACATCCGCGTTATTAGCACGGCGCTCTAACCAACTGAGCTAACAGGCCCTTACTCTGGAGAGAGTCTTTCTCATAGTGAACTGTCAGAAGGATCATATCAGGACAGAGCAGAATAAATTCACTTTGTTTATCATTTCAAATGCACATATGCCTTAGGCAGTTTATCCTAAATGTTTTCAACTCCCATAACCATGATATATAAGAAAAAAATCTAATATATACTTATGTACACACATATATATATGTAAACATATTTACATATATAAATAATATATATGGGTGTGTATATATATGCATATATATGTATATATATATACATATATATATGAACACAAGCACAAACGTAGTAATTTGTACACAAAAGCAAAAAGGAAAACAATCACAATAAATGAAGGAAATGAACTCTCTTCAAGAGTTCCTCTCCAGACGTATGATTAACCAAGAGTCTTATATCATTTGTCTGAAGAGGATCTCGTAAAGGGTTCGAAACGTTACACTTTATTTTGATTTCTTTTCCTCTTCATACATATATACATATATATACATACATGCATAATTATGCATATGTGTATATGAATATATATATATATATATATATATATATATATATATATATATATATATATACATATACATATATACATATACATATATATATATATATATATATATATATATATATATATATATATATTCATATAAATATGTATTACTATATATGTATATATACATATATATATACAAATGTATACAACATTTTGTATATATATTTAATATATATACACATACACACACATACACATACACACACACCGCACACACACGCGCGTGTGTTTGTGTGTGTGTGTATACACATGTATACATACACAACACATATATATGTATATATATATATATATATATATATATATATATATATATATATATATATATATATATATATATATATATATATAAACATGTACATGCATGTGCGTATATGTACATATATACTTGTGTATGAGCTCCAGTTATTTAGTTTAGTGGGCGGAAGGAAGGCTGCAAGTAAAGACTGTTAAGCTAAGAATAGTAGAGGCTTGAAATGCAGCGTCTCCGTCTTGTCTGTGTATGTTTGATCTTGGCACTGGCATATATCTGGCACTGGAGCCTCGTGGTTTTGCCTGCGATAAACCGACACTTGAAGCATTGTATCAAAATCATGCTCCTTGGCCTGTAAGGGGATCGAACCCTCGACATCCGCGTTATTAGCTGGTGGGTGTGCTACACAGGGGCAGGAGAATATATGAAAATTTTGAGCTAGCTTAACTAGTAACAAAGAAAAACAAGTCAAAACGTAATAAGCATGATAAAGTGTATCAGGAATGACCAATGAACGACATTTTTCGTGGTGGGGTACCCCTGCTAGGGCAAAAAAGGGGCATCAAAATATTATGCTAGATCAGCTCATAGTGTAACAACTTGAGACTGGCTTCAAATTCATCAGTAAGGCCCATTTTATCAGAAATAAGTAGTGACTCATTTTTAGTGGTGGGGGATTCGAGCCAGACACCTCATGCGTAATACTCCATATCATCATCCTGATCTGACCTCACCTCACTCACTCCATGGCTCGTCCTCAGACTCGATCAGTTCATCCAGTTCATCTGGATTTTCTGGGTCTGAGTCCATGTCATCACTACCAGTGATGATGCAATAAACAGAAACTATACTTCAGTGGAACTATAAAAATGTTGATTTTCAGATATTGATTGATATCATAAGGTTACATCTATTCTCCATCAGCTGATGCTAGCTACTACGATAGGAAATAGAATATTGAGTATGCACTTATGAATACGAGATATATATTCATACACACAGAAACTGAAGGAGATAGAGAGGGGGAGAGAGAAGGAGAGAGAGAGATAAATATATACACATATGTGTGTATGTGCACATATACACATATGTGTATATATATGCATATACATGATATATATATATATATATATATATATATATATATATATATATATATATATATATATATATATATAACCTTGGAGCTGACATATATCTGGCACTGAAGCCTGATGGATTCACATGCGATAAACGGACACCAGAGTCATTGTATTAAAAGTATACATGCTTGGCCCGTAAGGGGATCGAACCCTCGACATCCGCGTTATTAGCACGGCGCTCTAACCAACTGAGCTAACAGGCCCTTACACTACTTGAAAATCTTTCTCATAATGAACCGTCAGTCAACAAATTTTATTGAAGATAATTAAAAGTAGCAATGTACAATCAATATAGCCTAGTGTTAGACTGTATTTCAGAAGGATTGTATCAGGACAGAGCAAAATAAACACATTCTGTTTATCATTTCAAATGCATATAAGCCTATGAAAAACTACTTCTTAGAAAATGCTTAGGCAGTTTATCTTAAATGTTTTCAAATCGCATTACCATACATATATATATGACCAAAAGCACAAACGCAGCAATTTGTACATAAAAACAAAAAGGAAAACAACCACGACAAGAAATAAAGGAAATGAACTCTCTTCAAGAGTCCCTCTCCAGACGTAAGATTAACCAAACGTCTTTTATCATTTGTCTGAAGAGGAACTCATGAAAGGTTCGAAACGCTGCACTGTATTTTGATTTCTATTGTGACTTTTCCTCTTCATATATATATATATATATATATATATATATATATATATATATATGCATAATTTTGCATATATATACACATATCTATCAATCTGAGTATATAAATTCATATATAGTATACAGTGTGTCACACATACACATATATGTATATATAAATATACATATATACATACATATACAGATATCAGTTATATGTATGTGTGTTTTTGTATGTGTATAGGAGTATATACACCTGAGTGTGTGTGTGAACATGTTTTCCTTCTTATACACCTTAGTAACTCGTCGTTGCGATTAGCCATTGTCCTCCCACCTGAGTCCGATCACGTGGTCAACGGACTGGTCTTCAGCGCCCTCCGTGGTCTCCAAGAGTCTGTCGGAGGGCGAGAGATAAGCGGCGGAGACGAAGAGGCCGTTCAGCAGGGAGACCAAAGGCAAATGAGGCTTAGGTAAGTGAGTGAGGGGCGGCTTGTTTACATGAGCGCGTGGAAGTTTCTTGCAGAATAACTCTCTTAAATAATCTAAAGGAAGAAGAATATTCTAAAAGAAAAGAAAGAAAGAAAGACTGAGGTTTGATGCCAGACTCACCCCCAACGTGTTGAACAGGACAGGAAAGAAGAACGCATAATCATTACCATACAAGAGCCTTGCATACACAGCGGTCCTAATGACCTGGCCACCGTGCCATCCTCTGACCTTGGTCCAGGCATTTTGTCAGCAAAAGAGGAATCGGCTGCCAACGAATAGACTCCGGAGACGGTAGACCAAACTTTTGCCAGCAAGGGGATCGAACCTTCCTCATACGAATCATATAATGGCAGAATAATGAAATTTTGAATTAAATAATTCATTTATACGCAACATTTTTAGATAAATTATATAAGTACGTGGCTCTAGAAGTTTTTTTTTTTTTTTTTTTTTTTTTTTTTTTTTTTTTTTTTTTTACAGTGAATTAGTACACAAAACATAAAGTGTGATTGGGAAAGAAGAAAAACATGCAAACGGTAGTACAAAATATCTAACGCAAATAAAAGCTTAATGTTCAGGAGACGACGTCGAGAACACAGACAGAGGCCGTTTTATCTTGTTTCTTAGGATGCTTCTTGAACTTGAGATATTGCCATCAGGTAGGGCAGGAAGGCAGAACTTGGTACCTAATGAAATGGGTACCAGGAATACGCGTGTGTGTGTGCATATATATATGTGTGTGTGCGTGTGTGTGTATGTATGTATATATATGTATATATATACTTAAATAGATATATGCATATATATGTACATCCACGTATATATTTATATTAATAGATAAACACACACATATATATGAAGGGAAAAACACTCTACCGTGTTGATACTATGATAGAAAAACGCACAATGCACAAACTAGACTCACTGTCTTCAGTAAATGTAGTTTGTGCATTGTGAGTTTTTCAACCATATATATATGTGTGTGTGTGTGTGTGTGTGTGTGTGTGTGTAAGCTCGAAGTGGTGAGTAGTTTGCACGCTCTTTTGCTGGCTTATTTCCCTCCCCACCAAGAAACGCCTGTCGCAGTGGTTTGAATTTAACTCGGCTGTATTTCCACCAAACTAATGAGTCCCGTGGCGGAATGACAGACTGCTGAATATATATACATCCTTATATTCATATAAGTATATGTACATATATATACATATTTACATGTATACGTATATATATATATATATATATATATATATATATATATATATATATATATATATATATATATGTATGTATGTATATGTATATATATGTATTCATCTATGCGAATACATATATACATCTACATATTTATAGATGCATGTATATGTGTATATAAAGATAGATTGATAGTTAAAACATATATTTGTGTCTATTTCTCTCTCTCTCTCTCTCCCTCTCCTCCCTCTTTCTATCTCTAATGAATATATTTGTATGAGTGTGTGTGCTCCAGTTATTTAGATTGGTGGGCGGAAGAAATGCTAGAAATGCAGCGTTGCCAATGACTTTCAGTCTCCGTCTTGTCTGTGTACCAGTGTTTGACCTTGGCACTGGCATATATCTGGCACTAGAAAATGATGGATTGGCGTGCGGTGACCGGACACTTGTCAATGAATAAAATACTCAACACGTTGGCCCGTAAGGGGATCGAACCCTCGACATCCGCGTTATTAGCACGGCGCTCTAACCAACTGAGCTAACAGGCCCTTAACCTTTTTGAAAATCTTTCTAATAATGGACTGCCAATCAACAAATTGTATTGCAGATTATTCAAAGTAGCAATTACCATCAATATAGCCTAGTGTTATATTGTATTTCAGAAGGATCATATCAGGACAGAACAAAATAAATATATTGTGTTTATCATTTCAAATGCATATAAGTCTATGAAAATTACTTGTGCTTAGACAGTTTATCCTAAATGTTTTCAAATCTCATAACCATGATATATAAGGTGCCTTTTCGAAAAGAAAAAAAAAACTATTATATACTTATGTACACACACATATATATGTATATATATATGTAAACATATTCACATATATGAATAATATATATGGGTGTCTATATGTGCTATATATATATTATATATAAACAGATATATATGAACACAAACAGACGCAGTAATTTGTACACAAAAACAAAAGGAAAACAATCACAATAAATGAATGAAATGAACTCTCTTCAAGAGTTCCTCTCCAGACGTATCATTAACCAAAAGTCTTTTCATTTGTCTGAAGAGGAACTCGTGAAGGGTTCTATGCATATATATTCATATATATTATATGTCACATATACACATATATATGTACATATATATACATACATACATACAGATATCAGTTATATGTATGTGTTTATGTATGGGGTATATACACCTGAGTGAGTGTGAACATTTTTCCTTCATGTACACCTAGGTAAGTGAGTGAGGGGTGGCTTGTTTGCTTGTTTGTCCTCCCACCTGAGTCCGATCACGTGGTCAACGGACTGGTCTTCAGCGCCCTCCGTGGTCTCCAAGAGTCTGTCGGAGGGCGAGAGATAAGCGGCGGAGACGAAGAGGCCGTTCAGCAGGGAGACCAAAGGCAAATGAGGCTTAGGTAAGAGAGTGTGAGGCGACTTGTTTAGATAAGCTCGTGGAAGTTTCTTGCAGAATAACTCTTAAATAATCTAAAGGAAGAAGAATATTCTAAAAGAAAAAGAAAGAAAAA
>NW_020870540.1:134697-139697 GCF_003789085.1 Penaeus vannamei | reverse complement strand
ATGATTGACATTGCACAGAGGCCAGCTGTCTAATGCTGGGAAAGGTTCACCTGGCGTAGTGTGTGTGTGTGTGTGTTTTTTTTTTTTTTTGTTTGTTTGTTTGTATGTTTTTTTGTACATTATCTCTCTTGGATTTTTATGAATAAAAAACCTCTTTCTTTTTTATAACAATCTTTTTCTATTTCTTACGCACCAAGTCATCCTCACTCACGCCTCTTTCGACCTCGCTCACCACTCCCGCCACGCTAATGCAAGCTCATACGGCCACCAAAACATATATATATATATATATATATATATATATATATATATATATATATGTGTGTGTGTGTGTGTGTGTGTGTGTGTGTGTGTGTGTGTGTGTGTGTGTGTGTGTGTGTGTGTGTGTGTGTGTGTGTGTGTGTGTGTGTGTGTGTGTGTGTGTGTGTGTGTGTGTGTGTGTGTGTGTGTGTGTGTGTCTGTGTGTATGTATAATACACACACACACACACACACAACACACATATATAATATATTATATATAATATATATATATATATATATATATATATATATATATATATATATATATATATATATATATATATATATATATGCATGTATGTTCAGTCATATATGCATTATACATCCACACTCTCAGTTGAAATGAACATTTGCCCTAATTGTTGACTTTTGATTAGTGCGTGAATGACAAAGCAACCTAATTCGCATTAACCTTTACTTTCTACTTTCATTTCCAAGATTATCTGATTTTCTAGCAAATAAAAATCACCAATATTCAACAGAAATGTTCCATCAAAAGAAAGAAATAACTGACGGATTAATTTAATACATGCATAATGTGGATCTAATTAATTTTCAAAAGCACACTTGCAACAGGAACAATGTTGACGTAAACAGATGTTGCAATTCCATTACATGTTGACGTCAACGTTATGGCTTTTTCTTTGTTTTTTTTATTTATCTGACTCTCATATTTTATTCGTACGATATGGCTGTTGATTTGATTACTTTTATTGTTATGGTAACAACTGATACATAGTCTAAAACTATTATATAATTTCTTATTATATTATCATTGTTGTCTTATTATTCGAATCTGTATCATCATCAACTTTGTGATTCCATATCGGTATCAATATCATTATCATCGCTATATATTTTGTCATTAGTTGTAGTATTAGTGGCATTTGTTTATCGCCATAACAGTCATTGTCATTACAAAAACAAATGGAGGGAAATAACCAAATCGGAGAGAGCCTTATTCCAGTATCAATATTATGCAAACGCGGGAATGAATAAAATAACAAACGAAAATAGATGAATAAACAAATAATCAAACAACGTTCTAAGATGTATATAATATATATAAACAACCCTTCATCTCAATAGATAAATAAGTAAATGAATAAATAAATAAATGAATACAATCTTTCTGTGCTTATTATTTACTAATTCGACTTTCCAAGTCCCCGTGGTGTAACGGTTAACGCAGCCGCCTCTAATGCGGGAAGACCGGGTTCGACTCCCGGCGGAGACAACATCTACAGTGTTTTATTGATTATTCACTGTTGCTGTATGTTTTTCAACCTTATTAAGACTTTAATTTTGTTAAAATCTCTTGAATTTATTATTTTCAAAATTGTGCGAGGCCCGACCCAATGAATATACATACATACAGACATACAAATGCGCAGAAATAAAGGCATTTCAGTTTACCTATCTGACAGATATACATTTCCCTATCTATCTATCCAGTAGATATGCATGTCTAGATATAGATATACACTTATTTCTGTGTATATAGATGTCCGTATAATAAGTATTCATTGGGTCGGGCCTCGCTTAATGTCAACAAACTGGCCGCATATCATTGCTGCTTCGAATACTCTCAATGCTTAGATAACACCGCCGCCACTTTGATTAGATTAATCATATTGTCATTTACTAAAACCATGATTATTCTTATTGCTATTTTGATAACCCCCCCTATTATTAACAGTATCAACTTTTCCAGTTTATTATCGCTGTCAATATCATCATTAGGATTGTTATATCTTCTTATGATTGGCTGTAGTATTATTGGCATTTGTTCGTCACGATTATCGTTAGCATTATATAAACACACTGTCATTAAAACAATGGGTTAGTAACGAATAAAAGCATAAACACCATTTCCTTATAAGGGCAAACAATAGATACGAAACGTTTCCAATTTGGTAAGGAATGCAAGATGTAAACGAGTCAACGGACGAATTTCTTACTGGACCTTATTAGTCAGGTTCTACAAGATGATCCGAAGGAAATGATTAACGGCCGTACTGCAAACGACCGGTTTGTTAAAACTGTCCGAGGCCCGACCCAATGGATATACACAGTTATATACATAAAAATGAATGCATATTTGTCTAGCTGTCTGATAGATATACATTTATCTATCTGCCCGGTAGATATGCGTTTCTAGACTGATAGACATGCCTATCTTTCTGTGTATAAGTATGTCTGTATAATGAATATTTATTGGGTCGGGCTTCGCGCAATTTTATCAAACCAGCCGAAAGTCACAAAAGTTTCCTCGGACCATAAGGGAAAGTTATTACGAGGAACAAGGTTGATTTATACATATATCTCAAATTAAACGAAATATTGGAACTACTCATACACAAGCTCAGGATGAAAGGGTGTAGATGTAAGTGAAAATATTGTAGTTGAAATGAATATTTCTTGAGGCTAGGAAGGTTTAAAACAATTTTTAAAAATCCAGGATACCAGAATGGGAAGCAAAATATAACGCAGAAATAGTATAACATGCAGACTAGACTACCAGTAAATGAGGCAATGATTATATAATGAAAAGGATACGTTAAAGGCAGAAACAGCGTTAATAATTATTCTAATAATGTTAAAACTTAAGGCAACAATTACGGTAATATCAACAGTGATAAAATAATTTAATTGACAATAAAACAAAATAAAAATAAAAATGTAGGAGTACTTACAAATATAAACAATCTTTTCGGATTACCCTCTTTCCTGTTTCTCTTCATGATAATGATGATAATAACTGATAATAACTGTAAACAAGGTAAAAATATTACTAATTATACACAATGATTTTGATACCAATGATGATATTGATTATATAGAATAACAGAGAAAGAGGGAGATTGAGAAAAGGAGAGAGAGAGAAAGAAAGAGAAGAGTTGAGATAGATTAAGAAAGAAAAATATATTGAGAAAAGGAGAGGGAGAGAGATCGAGAAGGAGAGAGAGAGAGAGATTGAGAAAAGGAGAAAGAGAGAGATTGAGAAAAGGAGAAACTGAGAGATTGAGAAAAGGAGAGCGATAAATCGAGATGAGAAAGGAGAGAGAAAGATTGAGAAGAGGAGAGAAAGAGATTGAGAAGGGAGAGAGAGCTAGAGACAGATAGAGATGCATCATTATTGTCAATTATATATGTATAGTTTATATCAATATTTATTTGAATACTCATAGTACTATGGTAACAACACAGTTGATTATTGTAAAAGTTTTGATATGTTTCTTTTATAATTTTCATAGTTGTTGTCGTTATTGTGAAAACGCCTTTCTTTTGTACAAAAACAACTTTTCTTTATATATAGCTTTCCTCCACCATTAACAACTAGGTCTGTGGTGCTATTATAATTATAGTAATAACAATAGCAGTAATTATAGTAATAACAATAGTAGTAATTATAGTAATAACAATAGTAGTAATAATGATTAAAAATTAGCAATACCAAGTGGTTAACAGAATCATTGTCATCGTCTTAATAAGGTTAAAAAACATATAACAGACATAAATAAATAAATAAACCCTATTTGTGTTAGTCTCCGCCGGGAGTCGAACCCGGTGTTCCCGGTTTAGAGGCGGCTGCGTTAATGTTACACCACAAAGACGCGGTAGAATTTGAAAGAAATAATTAAACATATATATATATATATATATATATATATATATATATATACACACCACACACAATATATATATATATATATATATATATATATATATATATATATATATATATATTGTTTATATATATATATATATATATATATATATATATATATATATACATGTTTAATTATTTCTTTTACACTCTACTACGTTTTCCTCCCATAAGTTTTTATAATAATGATATTGGAAGTAGACTTTTTCGGATTAGGTTATCCCCCCCCCCCATGTGTTTTTATATTGACAATGACTAATATGGCGATAAACAAATGACACGCTTCATCTAATAATAGAAAAATATAGCAGTGGTAATGATACTGATACCCATAAGTAAATAAAAAAGTTGATAATTTAAGTAATCTAGAAATCTACTCGTGTAGAAGTCAAGAAATTGCCTTTATTTCTAAGCCTACATCTCATATCCTACACATCGGTTTGTTCAAAAGACGACTTAGCAGAATAATTGTGATAATGATGATAGTTATCATTATTCTCAATCGCAACGGCATCAATAGTAATAATAATGTTAGTGATAATATTGATAAAGATAATATTTATAGCGATCTTTATAGTAAAAAATAATAATCAAATAATAATGATTTTGACACATACGATATATAGAAACACCCCTCCAAAAAGAAAAAAATCCTTGAAGTTTTAATTATTTCTTCATTAATTTTTCCAAGTCTCTATGGTGTAACGGTTAACGCAGCCGCCTCTGAAGCGGGAATACCGGGTTCGACTCCCGGCGGAGACAAACAATGCAGGTATTTTATCTAGTTATTTATTGTAGTATGATTTTTAACCATATTAAGACGATGGTGATGGTTTTGTTATCACTTATTATTGTTTTTTAATCATTATTACTAAAATTATAACAGCAGAGAGAGTGAATGGTGTCTGGAATTCAGAGAGAGAGAGAGAGAGAGAAAGCATAAACATGAGAGAAAGACGGAAACGGAGATGATAGATGGAAAGAAAGAGAAAGATAAGGAAAAAGAAAGACGCGAAGAATAAATACA
>NW_020870540.1:119697-124697 GCF_003789085.1 Penaeus vannamei | reverse complement strand
AGGGGTAAATGTGACTATCAACACCAGCAATTGTGATGACAGTATTAGCGATGACCTGAGTTGTGAGAAGCATCGCCTTCGCATGCACTTGAAATAGCCATCTTCATCTATTAAAGAATGATGTACCGTTTTCACTAGAAATTGCTTCCTGGCTTTTGCTAAGGAAACTTGTTTCTTGTTTCCAATTATTTGTATATACTGATTGAAAGACGTAACAGGGATATACCGACAGCGTATACGTTCTGCTTACATATTTTTGCTGACAAACTCTCTATCTATCTATCTATCTATCTATATAACGATTAATTTATAGGTTAGTTTAAAAGTAGCCTTGATTTATTGTTGATCAAACAAATCTACTTGTCCACGAAATGAGAGATAAAAAAGACAGGTAGCATACACATAGAATATGAAGTATCATTGGATTCAAACTTTGTAATTACATAAGTATAATGCTTATTTATGTAACATATTATAGCATTTTGGAATGACTTCGTATCAAGTAAGGTTGGTTCAGGGGAAAGGGGACGGAAGGGGATGAGAATGGGAAGGAGAAGACTCTTTTGGTAACTAGGAGAAAGGCGGGGAAGGGTGGGAGAGAGAGGGGGGAGAGGGGAGAAAGAGAGCAAAATGAACAACGGAGGGAAGACCATGAAAACACAAGAATATTCGTGTGTTTCCTTGTTCTTCCTTTGCAATTTGTTTGACATAAATTCCACAAGAGAGAGAGATGGAGAAAATGATAGATAGATAGAGAGAGATGGAGAAAGAGAAAAGAGAGAGATGGAGAAAGAGAAAGAGAGAGAGAGAGATGGAGAGAGAGAGAGAGAGAGATGGAGAAAGAGAGAAAGGGATGGTGAAAGAGAGAGAGAAAGAGAAGAGAGAGACAGGGAGAGAAACAGAGAGAGAGATTTTGTCATAGAAAGCGATAGAAATAATGTTGAAGAGAATGGGAAGGAGAAGACTCTTTTGGTAACTAGGAGAAAGGCGGGGAAGGGTGGGAGAGAGAGAAGGAGGAGGGGAGAAAGAGAGCAAAATGAACAACGGAGGGAAGACCATGAAAACACAAGAATATTCGTGTGTTTTCTTGTTCTTCCTTTGCAATTTGTTTGACATAAATTCCACAAGAGAGAGAGATGGAGAAAATGATAGATAGATAGAGAGAGATGGAGAAAGAGAGAGATGGAGAAAGAGAAAGAGAGAGAGAGATGGAGAAAGAGAGAAAGGGATGGTGAAAGAGAGAGAGAAAGAGAGAGAGAGAGGGGGGGGGGGAGGGAGAGAAACAGAGAGACAGAGAGAGAGATTTTGTCATAGAAAGCGATAGAAATAATGTTGAAAAGGAAAAAGAATCAACTGCTGTTACTACGTCACTGCTTCCATGTTTTTTTGTTTTTTTTTTCAACAGTTTAACTTCCTTTGTCTTTTCACATTAGACTGATACGGAAAAACCTGGAGTCTACTGTTTTTCTGAATGAAGTAACGAATCAAACTGCTAACCTTAATCAACAAAGTCGCTACAAGTCTAAAAAGTAAAATGACGTCATATATTATCACTTCCTATAAATTTGCAAGGTGTGGAAAATAGTGTTTTGTTTTTAATCAATTTTCTTCTGGCTAATGATTGCTGTCGTATGTCTCTTCTTTCTCTCTTTCTCTCTCTTTGTCTTTCTGTCTCTCTCTTTCTTTTTCTCTTTCTTTCTCTCTCTCTCTCTCTCTTGTCTTTCTGTCTCTCTCTTTCTCTTTCTCTTTCTGTCTCTCTCTTTCTCTTTCTGTCTCTCTCTCTTTCTCTTTTTCTCTCTCTCTCTTTGGTACAATTTTGCAGCTTTGAATTGTGGCCTTCATTGAATTGGCATATTTGTGCCAAAAGTACGCACAATAGACTAATACATGCTGAAGTTCATCATCTATATAGTGATGCACAAATGATTAGATTAAATAAACCGCCATTATCTCTCTAAGGAGAAATCGTCGAGATGGAGGAATGGTTAACGTCGTGGTCTAGTAATTTGCGGACCCGCGTTCGAGACTGTTCCATGCCAAGTGTGGAATCACACGTAGGTCCATTTTTTATTTTTTCTATTTATTTATTTTTTTTATTATTATTTTTATTATTGTTTGAAATCTATTTATTTCATGTTTTCGTTTTGTGCTGTTGAAACAAAGGAAATTTAACATAAACAGATATCGGAGTAACAGTAAATGTCAAAATATTTAAACAAACAGTTGTCATTATTCTTATCATTACTGTTATTAGTTGTAACTTCATTACCATTATTATCATTATTATTATTGTTGTGTTTTTATTATCAATATTACTATTATCATTATCGTTTTCTTTATTATTGTTATTATTATCATTATTATTATCATCATTATCATCGTATCATCTTCATCAGTGTCATTGTTAGTATTTTTATCGATATTATCATTTTTATGCATATCACATATACACACACCCAACCGCACACACACACACATATATATACATACATATATATATATATATATATATATATATATATATATATATATATATATATATATATATATATATATGTATATATATATATATATATATATATATATATATATATTATATATATATATATATATATATATATATATATATATATATATACCGTCTGCTAAGAAACTGAACGCGGTATTGGGTTAAATCCCGCACATCCGGTGCATTAGGGAATGGCCCGGCGATCTCTCTGGGGAATCGAGGAGGGTTTTAATGGAAATGAAATAGGTTGTAGCTTATAGTGATATGCAGTCTCATAAGTATACATTTTTCTTATATCTATTGTGGATCAACGATGACGTAAAGATTACAAGATTTATAAACTAAAAAATTGTTAAGTCCGAAGAGATAAAAGATAAATCCTCCATGACAATTTCTCGATGATTGGAGATAAGGGTGGGGGGGAAAATATGATTATTGTGGTCAAATTTATTTTTGTAAACCTGCGAGACGAAAGAACTAACATTTAAGAAATACGGTAATTGTTCAGGTCTTTTATTACCACGTGCATGAGTAGGCCTATATACTTAAGAGCAGTGACGAAACCAATTTATGCGTTCATTATCCACTATAATACGGAAACGATGTTTGGAAAGAATGTTTCTTTATTTAATGTTTTGATGCAATTACCCGTTGATGAGAGAGAGAGAGAGAGAGAGAGAGAGAGAGAGAGAGAGAGAGAGAGAGAGAGAGAGAGAGAGAGAGAGACAGACAGACAGACAGACAGACAGACAGACAGTGAGGGGAGAGGGTGCTAACGAGAAAGAAGAAAATCCCTGTTTAGAATAATAAGAAACTTTCTTTCTCTATCGTCTTAATAACTCTATGCGTAATTGAAGTAATTATCATCAATATTTCCAGTTTTCATTTTTGCTAAGACAAGGACAGATGTGAAGGCATTAGAGAAGAAAACTGAATCTTCCTTTCCTCTTCCTCCCCAATTATTACATTCCTCGTGTCTGCATTTCTCTCTTGCGTCGTTTCACTTAGTTCAGGCACCAATAATCTCTTTGACAACAATATATATATATATATAATATATATATATATATGTTGTGTGTGTGTGTGTGGTGTGTGTGTGTGTGTGTGTGTGTGTGTGTGTGTGTGTATATATATATATATATATATATATATATATATATATATAAGGGTCAAACTGAGATTCTGAGCTTGTGCCCCCACCCCCCCCCCCCACATCTGATTCCCTGACCCCCTTCTGGAATACGATTATCAAAAAATAAAAATAAAAAATAGAAAAACATTTCAGCCTGCAACGGTGAGTGAAACAGCTGATCAGCTGACCATCTACTGCGAGGGAAAGAAGCCACGTTTTGGCGCATCATATTATGAATCCATTTATAGCAATTAACGATGCATACCACGGAAAATCATTGTTTAATGCCAAGTATGAATACTGTAATAGAAATTTCCTTTTTACAAATCATAAAATTCCATTTTCTTGATTCCGCTCGGATCGAACCGAGGACTGTGCGCGTGTGAAGCGCACGTGATAACCACTATAGCACGGAAGCGATGAAAGTGAATGACGTTTCTTTGTTGAATATTCTCAAGTAGTAGCAGCTGGTCAATAAGAGAGAGGTAGAATAAAAAGTAATCATAAAAAAAGGAAAAAGATAGTAACTAGGGATATTTTTTTGTTTAATATTCTCGTTATTACTGGTTAATAAGAGAGAGAACGAGAGAATAAAAACGAGGGAGGGAGAATAACGGGAGCTAATAAAAAGGAGAGAGGAAACAGCGAGAAAGAAAGAAAGAGATGGGGAGATTGACAGCGAGAGTGAGTAAAGGATATAGATAGGGTGGGGGGGGGGGTTACCAAAAGAAGAAAAAAAGAAAGCAAGAGAGAAAATCGTGTATGCGTAGTAATAAAAGGAATTATAAAAATTATCAAGTGATTCCTCACGAGATCGAACCGAGTGTGTGAACCGGGTATGACAAGCGAGAATTTCAACATCTTTCTGATAATACCGGATAATAATACTGTTATTCAATCGACCTGTGCAAAGCTCGACTTGAGAGGAAAAATCATCTTTTTAGGAGGATAAATGAACACCGGGTCATCGAAATGAAAACATCTGTTGCTTACCTGACACGAACGAAGTCAATCCAAAATGTTATCATAGAAGTTGCGCAATAAGGACTATACTTAGCTGATTACAAAGTATGAATGCAATGATATTTCTCATTCTTTGTGTACGCTACCTGTTTTTTGTTTTGTTTGTTTTAATCTCATTTCATGGACAAAAAAAGATTGCGTATTCTACAAGTAAATCAAGGCTACTTTTAAACCGACCTTTAAATCCATCGTTAAAAAAATGTCATAAATATGAACCTATTATTAAGATAGATGGACATAGATAGATAGAGAGAGAGAGAGAAAGAGAGAGAGAGGACGACTCTTTTTATGTTCCATTGACACTGCAAACTAAGATGAAAGACAATTCCCGGGTCT
>NW_020870540.1:91647-114719 GCF_003789085.1 Penaeus vannamei | reverse complement strand
CTCAGTAGCTTTTGTATCACATGAGACCTCTCCCAAAACTTTCCTCTTGCCTCTCGCCACCGTAGCCGAGTGGGTAAAGTTTATCATCATTATCGAACTGTTATCGTTATATTACCATGATCAGTATCACGTAAGCGCACAAACAGATACACACACCCACACACGAATACGCATGCACTCACGCACACAAACGCACACAAATGTTGGATAAAACCTTCTCACAACCCACTTCTGTTGCCCCTCGACACCGTGGCCGAGAGGGTAAGGGCGCCAAATTCGAAACCCGCGATCGCGAGTTCGAATCTGCAAAAGGGAGCCAAAACTGCTCCCTCTGGTTGCAACCTCGCCCGGGGCTGAAAGACATGAAAAGCCCCGGGCATAAAAAAAAAAAAATACAAGACGCCCGCCGGTTGCAATCAGTTTTTCCCTATTGTGTGTTTTTATGTGTATGTGTGTTATTTATGTTTGTACTTATGTGTGTACGTGTGGGCCATGTGCAACTCATACTGTTAATAATTACCTTTTTTTTTTTCATTTCTGTGTAGGACGTCAAAAGAAGACATTTCTATGTAAAATATACGTATATTCCAATGTTATTGCATATGTGGACATTAATATGCCCCTGAAATTCTAAAATTCTATCTCCATTCTTGTATGTGTAAATATGTCTATGAATTTGTGTGTGGAATGTAAAATCGAACAGGAAAGGTAAAGGAAATAAGCGAAGAAACAATAACAATATTGAAGCGAAACAAAATATTAAGTAGAAAAATAAGATAAGATGTGAAAATGACAAAAAGTGAAAGTAGAAAATGCGTCAAAAGTGCGATAAAAAAATCGAATAAGAAAAATGAAAACAAACGTCACAATAATTAGAAAATAAATTCGAGTGAGAAAAATTTAGAGTAGAATATGCGTCAAAATGCGAAAGAAACGTGAAAATAAGAGAAAGCGAAAGTGGAAATGCGTCAAAACTGTGATAAAAATGCGAATTAAGAAAACGGTGCGAGAGAAAAATTAAGTACAGAGCGAAAAAAGGCGTCTAAAAATGCGATTTGTTTGTGTGTGTGCGTGTGGGTTAGGTGCAAGGCATGGTGAGATGCGAGAAATACTTGCGAGGATTATTGTCTGAAACAACTGTCGAGGATAGAATATGGACTACAACCTGAAGTACTCAGAGAGCACATATCTCCGCGATAAGAATTCAACAAGAAAAATGAAGTGAGAAAAGTAATGAAAGTAGATAATGCGTCAAAATACAATAATTTGCGAAAGGTTCGAAAATAAATAAATTTACGTTATGAAATAGAAAAAAAATACTATATATTAAAGGTAAGACGAAAAAATAAATGACGTAAACAAATACGAAAGTATAAAGTATAAATAGTACAAGGAAAATAATAATAAAACAAGCCGTCCCGGTTGCAGTCCGTATTTAGTTGTGGGTATGTATTTGTTTTTGCATGTGTATACGTGTGGGCAATGTGCACCTCATGATGTCAATCAAAATTCATTTTCTATATGCTGTCAATCAAAATTTTACCATATTTTTCCTGTTGCAATGTAGGTCGTCAAAACAAGTCCTCATTCTGCATTGTTTAGCTTTCGGTAAAATAGTTTATTTTGGAGAGAAATATTTGCGATGATTATTGCTTGAGACAGCAGTCGAGTAGAGAACTTGGTCTGCAATCAGATGGCTCGTCAGCCACCTCTCCCGATGTAGGAATTGCGATAACGAAGTGACTTTCAACTGACGGGGGAATCTTCTGTGCTCGTGATCTAAATCTTTCCCAACCCTGGAGTCACCAAGTCTTTTCTGGGGTCGCCAAGACCTCAAATATCTCGCGTATTCAGTTCTCGAGTCCAGGTGTTTCCAGCATGTATGTTTATCCTTGCTTTTTGTCTCATTGATTTTCCTTGCCTCTCCTTCTCTCTTTTCCTAGTCTCTTCTCTTCTCGCCTCACCTTGCCTCACGTAATCACACACTGATTAAGAGCCGATGGCTGACTTTGGCTTCCTTGTTACATAAGATTTTGAAATGCAGTCGAACAAAAAAGGAAAGAAAATCTGAATTCTCACGAAACTCGAACTAAATGAAATCTAATTGTAATTGTAGATTTTTGTTTATCGAATTGTTTTCTTGTTTTATTGAGTGAAATGAATTTGATAATATGATAACTCGCTACCATTGCCTACACACTGCAGAACAGACTGGGGCCGAGGTCATGTCTGGAGGCGCATGATCGGGGTCTCTGAAAAAAAAAAAAAAAAAAATGGATCCACCGATCTAAATCAAGACGTGTCAATTATTTTTCCGTTTAAAAATCAGGCCGGCAATCTTAGATAATATTTCTTATCTTTATCATGCTTGTGCTTATTACCATCACCACCCACTATCATCACCATCATCATCGTCATATAACCATCATCGATACCGTATCATCTCACACACACACCATACCCCCCCCCCACCACCACCACCACTACCACCACCACCCTCTTACACACAGACACACACACACACACACACACACCAATACCTACCCCATCTCTTACACACATAGACATACACACAGACACACACGCACACACATAGACACACACAGACACGCATAGACATACACACACACGCCTAATATGATAATTTACTCTAAGCCTATCCATTTGTAGAACAAATTGGGGTCGAGGTCATGTCTGGAGGGGCATGACTGGGGTCTCTGAAAGAAAAAAAGGAACCAACGATCTAAATTAAGACGATCCTATAATTAGAAAAGTGAAATCAGAAAAATGCGTCAAAATGCGATAAATATGCGAAAGCTTGAAACATTACAAATTAAATAAATACAGAAAACTGAGCAAACAAAACTGAAAATAAAGGGAAGAAAGTAAATATAAAGAAAATAAGAAAAAAAGTGAAAGTAGAAGGTGCGATAAAAATGCAAATTAAAAAACAGTGGGAAAGAACAAAATTGCGAAATAAATAAATGCAGAAAAGTGCGCTAGCAAAACAGAAAGAAGGACGAAGAAAAGTGAAAAAAATGTCAAAAGTTGCGATATGCAATAGAAAAGATACAATATAGTAACGAATAACACACACGAAAGAATATCGTTATGTAGTAGATAAAGATAGCGATTTCAAGGGCATGCGAAGGTGATGCGGCTCACAACTTAGATCATCGCTAATACTGTCATCACAATTGCTGGTGTTGATAGTCACATTTACTCCAATTCCATTTTTAGAAGTGCTATTCCTGATCTTTATTACCATTGTGTTTATTTGCCTCATTTCTCTGATCGCCCTTACCACTGTTATTGTGATTATTGGCGTTATTGCCATTTTCGTCCTTATCCTTCGCGTCTTTCTGTTTCCTTATCTTTCACTTCCTTTGCATCTATCATCTCCGTTTCCGTCTTTCTCTCACTTTTATGCCTTTCTCTTCTGAAAGTAAACTGGGCTGCGGCTGCAAACACACATGATAGATAGGCTCTTTCTATCTATTTGATATCTCTTTCTATCTATTTGTTAATTTATCTATCTCTATCTAGATGTCTGGCTATCAATCTGTCTATCTATTTCTATCTCTGTCTATTCATCTATATATCTATTTATCTATCTATACCTCTATATATCTATTTATCTATCAACATTTCTGTATATCTGTTTATCTGTCTATTCATCTTTCTATCTATCTATCTATATCTGTTTATCTATGTATATTCATATATCTGTCAATTTATTCATCTGTTTGTTTATCTGTTTATCAATCTTTCTTCCCGTCTATCTATAAAACCATCTATCTATCTGTCTTTTTATGCACCGGATAGATATAAGAAGAGAAGGAGAGATAAATAGAGGAGAGAGAGACAGAGAGATTTATATACGGACAAAGATAGATATGTAAGCAGAGACAAATGCACACACACACAAGGACTGATGATGTGGCATTGCCTGAAGCTAACCTCTAAATGCAAATTTCTCTTAAACTAAATTGTGTCCATGGTGTAGTGGAAAGCACGGTCGCCTCTTACGTGACAGGCTCGGGTTCGATCCCCGATGGAGGCGATTATTATTATTATTTTAGTATCTCTCATCTTAGTTTGCAGTCATGAAATATAATAAGACCTGGCTTTCTCTCTCTCTCTCTCTCTCTCTCTCTCTCTCTCTCTCTCTCTCTCTCTCTCTCTCTCTCTCTCTCTCTCTCTCTCTCTCTCCTCTCTCTCCTCCTCTCTCTCTCTCTCTCTTCTCTCTCCTCTCTCTCTCTCTCTCTCTCTCTCTCTCTCTCTCTCTCTCTCTCCTCTCTCTCTCTCTCTATCTTTCTCTCTGTTATATTGTCTACAATTTATATTTATATAAAAAACCCTTTTCATCCTTAATTGAAAGGATCAACACGAACATTATTAAATCACTGAGTCTTTTGCCTACCATCAAACTATTAAGTAGTGATCAATTCTTCATTATGGAGGACCAAATAACTTTAAAAAGAATCCTAGACTCACACACACGCAAGTCAAGCCGTCTGTCTACAAGTCTGTTTGTTTCTCCGTCTGTGTTTATCTTCATATTTGCTTACTTTTGCATGTGAATTTCCCTTTTCCTGCTATGGTATTCTCTTAAATAAGATTTGTTTTGAGATGACTGTTATCACAATCTGTAAAGAAAACACGTCAGAATATATGAATCACTATTGCTGGTATCTTTCGTTATTTGCATAATTATTATCTAGACTCATTGTTATTAGGAATGTCATTACCATTATTATCATGGCTATATATGTTATTACAAATATCATTATTATCATTTTCATCATCATCATCATTATCATTATTATTATTATTACTGTTATTATTAGCATTTTCATTAATGTAATCATATTCATTGATATTATTGATATTGACATTAACATTACTGTTGTTGTTCTTCTTATTGTTATTCATACTATCTACGAATAATCATTATTGCCAATATCTTTGTTATTATTATCATTATCATTATTATTATAATTATCATTATTAACATTCTCCTTATTAGTTATTATTATTATTACTATCATCATTTATATCATCCAAGCTTTTACCATTACTATCATCACTTATTATAATAATCCTTATATTGTTATTGCGATTATGATTTTTATTATGAGAGAGAGAGAGAGAGAGAGAGAGAGAGAGAGAGAGAGAGAGAGAGAGAGAGAGAGAGAGAGAGAGAGAGAGAGAGAGAGAGAGAGAGAGTGACTACCTTTTAATTATCTGCCGCGTCAACAACTGAAATAATCAAAGGTGAATACCTTGTTTGGTAAAAGATTGAAAATATTAAATAACGAACATGTTAAGAATATGATCAGTGTTATTGTTATCATCCCTATTAATAATGTGATTACCATTATTACACTATTTACATTCCCATTTGGGTCATTCTCCTTACTGTGATTTTTTATTACATGTGCAATCAAGTCTTCAGTCAAATATAATATATTTTCTTCTGAAAGTTAAGATAATATATTATAAAAATGTTATAAATTTTGAACTAAAAAAAAAAACAAAAAAAAAAAAAACGAAAGTTTAATGAAAATAGCTTGACGTTAAACCCTCTCTAATACCAAACGAAATTCAGTCATTATTTCGATTCTTTAATAGCTATAAGAATACATGCATGTAATGCCACTGAAACAAACTGAAATATAAAGAATAGAGATATTATTTAGCAAGTCACATGTCCTTTTTATAGCTTTTTTTCTAAGCAGGAAAGTATGTTAATAACTATGTTTATATACTTATCCATCTGTTTATTGATTTATTGGTTGCTCTCACTCTCTCTCTGTGTTTGTCCCCTCTCTCACTATGTATTCTCTGTCTGTCTGTGTGTCTGTCTCTATCTATCCATCTATTTGTCTCTATCCCTCAGTTAAATGATAAAATAAATATTTTTAACGCCAAGTTGGTTTTTCTTTGACCTTGAAATATATGAATACTAATTTGCCAATTATACAAAGGATAATGCCATGGGTGTCACAATCTTACGAGTAAATGCATACAGACATAGCATTTTGTTTTCCTTAGAAGCGAATACATGCAATTTATCCCTAATAGTTCCAGTACTTCTGTGCCATTAGCATCATCTAGCAATTTTTCTATTTCTTGATTTTCTCATTATCATATCATTGATTTTATCATTATTATTATCATCATTAATAATGTTATTACTGTTGGCATTATTATTACTCATTATTGTTATCATCATAATCACTATTCTTATTGTGATCATACATTTA
This sequence comes from Penaeus vannamei, assembly GCF_003789085.1. Lineage (NCBI taxonomy): Eukaryota > Metazoa > Arthropoda > Malacostraca > Decapoda > Penaeidae > Penaeus > Penaeus vannamei. The sequence continues at coordinate 108,450 of NW_020870540.1, read as the reverse complement.
GCCTCTTTTTTCTTTTCTTTTTCATATCTTCCTCTTTCTCTGATTATGATGTTATTATCATCATCCTCTTCACCATTTTATTCGCAATTTAAATACAGGTAAAATGTGCCAATGCATATTTTCTCTGCGATTGTCACGAGGCGGCACTGGTGCGACGAAGGAAATAAGAAAAGGGAGGGAAAAGAAAATATGGCAATGGGAGCAACAAAGAAAGAGGGATACATCGAGAGTGATGCAGGAAAGTGAGAGGAAAAGATAGAATCAGAGATACAGGTGAATCGAGAAGAAATCATTTGGTGAGGATTGTAAATTTGTAAACCAACTTTATTGGCTGTCAGTTAATATTACTAATTTCACAGCATTGATGATAGTTTTTAATATCGTCAACACTAGGAATTTTGTCAACAAGCAGAAAACAACATATGAAGAAAGTTTATGATTAGAAATTTGTTTAGATCAAATGCACAACAAACGATGGCAGTTTAAATGAAAATATAGACTGCTCTTACAGCGTACAAATCTGAGACAGTTTCAACATTTTTTTATACCTTTATCTTGGGATTTCTTTAACTTCATTTGATTCTTGATCACTGACAGCTGTGATGCGCAAATAAAGTGCTATGCGATGGCATCCTAATAATATTCTCTGCGCAGGTTACATTCTCCATAATTGGGTTTAATTCCCTATTGGTAAATTTCGCCTATTATTGTGTCATCCCTTGCACATCTATTTACTTATTTAATAAATGCGATATAGAAAAAGGACTAAGCGGGGACAGGAAGGGTGGATGAGGTGTCTCGTCTCTTGTTATTTCTTTGCTGTTGTATCGTTATTACCAGTATGTTGTGTTCTCTGTGCTTTACATTCTTGTTAATGTGCAGTTTAACATTCGGGTAAAATACCCATTCAGCGTAAACGTAACCTGAACAATGAAAAGAGGAAAGTGGGAATGTTGAAGGTAGAGAGAAAGAATGACAAGGAAGAAATCAAATAAAGAGAAAGAGAATCTGCAGATTAATCGCCGTTTCTCTGGATCTGTGATGCAGAATGAATTTATTTTCTTATCTATTTTTCTAAGATTAGAGTATGGAAGACAAATATAGAAGTTTCTCGAGCAAATGGATAGCATATCAAACCAATGACATCAGCAAAATGATTACCTCTATTTTACGTGATTAGAACCGCCATCCTCTATAGATTGTAAGATGCGGCTTACCATTGTTTCTCTTTGTAGAAATAATTATTCATCATTGGTTAAAAAAAGGAAAATAAAGCACACACAATAACATCAAACAATAATGTTTTAAATAAGTAGGAACTATTTTCAATATGCTTTAACATAATATTCAATCATCATTCTCAATCCTCCACAAGCAACGGTGGTGCACTGGTAAGGCGCGTGACTTTCACTCGGAGGTCCTGCGTTCGGTTCCCGTCATGCCAAGTGAACGAGGTGGTTTCACGCAGGTACCCCGTTGCCCTGACGTTTTACTTGTTTCTTTTAGATTTTTGTTTTATTGGGTATACGATTCTCAAAATAGGACATTAAGCGTTTTAAAAATCAGGTTTGCAATATTATGCAATTTAAAATACCATTCGTAGACGATCAGGCTTACGCCAGAATTTAGGAATTAGGAAAAAAATATCTTGCAAATCTCTTGTGCTGCTTTCACTCCATTCCTTATTTTTCTCGTCATCTCACCTGTCTCACGAACGCCATCTAACTCTCAATCAACTAATTTATTTATCGTCAGAGATAATATGACCGCGTGACGCAAAGGACACTACATCAACAGTCGCCTTCGCAGTTTGGTTGACGAAAAGCCCGTCTTTGTTATAAATATACCTTTTTCCCCTGCGTGTTTGGCCGTATTTTTACAGAGATAGAGTGAAGCAAATATAAAGAATTTGAAATGTGAAATGTCTTCTTATCCGACGCGTATCATTTAGTCATTGTCAGCCCTAAAAGTCAGCTCTTTCGATTCTGCCTTCAGGATGTTGGAATAATACGACGCCTGAGACAGAAAGGAAGAGAGAAAAAGGAAGAGAGGGAAGAAACGTGAAAATGAAAGCACAAGAAAAAGGACTTTTTCAGTGCAGTGAATACGACCCATAAATAGAGATGTATGTATTTGGAAAAGTGACATATTTCACTCATATTATTGTAAAATACTTTTACCAAATGAAGAGTTGACATTTTAAAAGCTAGAATGGAACGCATATTTCCAGCACTTCTACGAACCAGGAGTTAGTTTCTCCGTCAGGTTTTGTGAATGAAAAAACGTCTATATAAAGGCAGGAAATTGCAGAATAGACACAAAACACAACAATATACTGATGGGAAATTTCCTTACGACAAAGAATAATTCATAAAATATTTACTTGCATGTTTTTATTTATATTGTCGGCATACCCAGTGAAGTTACCATTATCGTTGTTATCAATACTCATCACAGACTTTGAAAAATACCAGTAAGCCACATAGTTTATTTACAGGTGTTACCATTTCTTAAGGCTAAATTGCGCATTCGTTCCCCCATAATACACTATTTATCTCACTGAGTTTCATATTCTCTAAGTTTATATAACTGCATTCGTTCATCTCATACATACCTCGACAACCATCCATTAGCTGATGTTGGACACTGGACAACTATATGCTGATNTACTATTGTCACTGTGTTCTTGTTATCCTCATCATTAACATTATACTGTTGTGTCTGTCTCTCTCTGTTTATGTGCGGGCATTTACATACATTTTTATACAACATCTTTATCAGATATTTCCGTCTCAGTGTTGATCCAGATACGTTTTCCCAGAATTTTATTGCTCGATCGAAATCTTGTCCATTTGGTGGGAGATCAATTTCGCTTCAACAGATTTTAAAAGTTGAATGCAATCACCTCAGATGTTAAAGAGAGGAAGAGAAGAAGATTCAGTCTGTTTTGTTTGTTGTTTCACTGGATGGCGTGGTATCCCCCCCCCCCCCCTCAATGTCCGCTGCTATGACAATATCTATAACACATTACTTTTTACTGAATCTCGTGTATTGGTATTCATTCGAATTCCTATTTCATGAAATCTTGTTTTCACCATAATTTTTTTTTTATAAATTTCTGTTGAAGGAACAGTTTTTACACAACCGCAGTACGTTTATAAGATAAATATAAATCAATATACAACATCTGTAAGTCGCTATGAAAAATTAATGTTTCTCCGTATGTTTAAAAGAACACTCATTTTGAAAATCTTCGAATGCATAAAATTATTTCATAAGAAGAGTGAATAAAATGAAGTGTAAACAACAATTACAGCTTCCCATACGGTACGAAAGAGAACAGGAGAGAAGTTTAGCACAGGATCCAGCTGTCGCAATGCAATAGTAGTAGTATTTCACACCTTGGCAGCTGTGCTGTCAGGTTTGTCCACTTTGCATTTTTATTTCATTATGGACCATAAGTATCATTTATTTAGTTCATGACACTGTGAACTACAGTGACAACAAACCTTTCAAATTATATAGGTAATTATCAAGCTATTGTAAAGAAAAAAATCATTCTTCTCTTCTCGTATTCTCTGAAGTAGGCAAATGGGAACGAAAATTTGCTTCTTCTTTTGCCTCTTTCCTTCCTTCCACCTTTTCTACTCCGTCTTGATTTTTCTTTCTTTCTCTTCATCACTTGTTCGTCCTCTTCGTCCTCCTCCCATTTTGCTTCTCATATCACTAATACAATATAATTATGAGAGGACTAACAGCAAAACTGTGAAAACGCGCTAACAACCAAGCAAATAAAGAAATAAATTCCTCCAGTTCCTTCATACTCCTTCGCATTGTAAACACTGGAGAGAGACAGAAACAAAATTAGAAAGATATATGGGACGGTAGATAAGTAGATAGAGATGCAAACAGAAATTCAAGCATAAAATTAATTCTACTTTGTATCCGTCGGGGATTGAACCCGAGTCTGTCGCGTAGGAGGCGACCGTGCTAACCACTACACCACGGAAACATTTATAGTTACCACATGAGTTTTACGATATTTATATTGTAGCTTTTAGGAGAATGCATAATACGCTTATGTATGTAATGTTACATACATAAGTATGTATGTGCGTGTGTGCATGTGTACTATGAACGGTTTGTTGTCACTGTAGCTCACAGGGTCATGCAATAAACAAATGCTACTTAAGGTCCGTTATGCAATAAAATGCAAAGTAGACAAACCAGACAGTATAGCGACCTAAATGTGAAATATTACTACTCTTCCATTGTGACAGATGGATCTTGTACAAACAATATATCTAGTGGAAAGGTAATTTTTGATTTGGTATGAAATGGAACAACTTGTTGACATTTCTTTTCCCATGATATATATATATATATATATATATAATATATATATATATATATATATATATATATATATGTGTATGTGTGTGTGTGTGTGTGTGTGTGTGTGTGTGTGTGTGATGTGTATATATATATATATATGTATGTATATATGTATGTACATTTCCTCCTTTGTATTGATACCATTTAGTATATTGTACCATTATTCATTGGAAGACTTTTAAAACGAGTATTTCCTTAAACATATACAGTATTGTAAATTCTTATACAGTATTATAATTTCAAAGCCACTTACAAAACTTGAAAACGTACTTCGGCTGAGTAAAATCTGTACTTGAACAGAAAATTATTCGAAATTTATGATAGAAACAAGATTATGTCTAATAGGAACTCGAATGAAAACCAATAATTGCAAAATTTAATATCATTTAAAAATACGTTAGAGATTATCGTAGTATTGAATCTACAAACGTTTGAGAGATTAAGGCTGATTTCCTCTAATGGTCAGAAATAAGCAAGAATCTGGTTGTATTACTCGTGGATATTTTAGAGAAAGACTTTATTTGGTTATGTTTATATATTTATTGGTTATGTTTTGCATGTGCTGTTTATTATGACGGAAGAAGTGTGATTTCACTTTTCATTCCACGTAACTTATTTCTTACTTTCTTTTGTTTGCCTGTCATTTATAGTTTTCTTTCCCACTTCCATTCCTCTTTTCTTAATTCGTCAGATCACGAAAGAGAATTATTGGAATTATGCGTTGCATTCTAGCTTTTAAAATGCTAACACTTCATTTGGTAAAAGTATTAACAATAATTGGAGAATGGAATACTTAATCTTTCCAAATGTGTATTATTGCACTGAACATATTTTTTTCTGTGCTTCCATTACACATTTCTTCCCTCTTTTCCCTTTTCTCTTTTTCTTTGTCTCATTTCACAGATGAAATTAATATATATTTTTCTCACTACATCTCTGTAAAAGAAAAAAGAAAAAAATACAATACGGCCAAACACGCTGAAGAAAGGGATTGCATTGGCAGTTGAGTTGGTTTTTTCGTCATTTTACATATTTAGCAGGAATCATCGGCCATAATTAGATGTTTTGACTTTTGCATAATAGTCAACCAACACTCATCTTATGGATGTTTGTTCAGGAATAGGCATGAGATGAACAAGTGCACTTATATATACTCGTGAGAATGTAAAATCAGTGAGACGAGCAGTATCGTAGAGGAATATATTTAAAGCATATATGGGGTGAACGAATGCAAATATGTAAAATTAATAGATATGTAATGAAGAGAGACATGTATCATTTGTGATCAAGGGATATATTAATAACATGACTGCTGATAGCAAGCGAGAGTGGTAACACCTGTAAATAACCTATTTGGCTCACTGGTAATATCGAAATACTTATTCTGGTGGTATTTTCGATTTGGAAGTTTGTGAAGAGCAATGATATTAACGATAATGGTAGCAGCAGTAGGCATGCCAACAAAATAAGTACAAGAAAACAAAGAAAAAAAGCTGACGGTTACTATGTAATACATTTATATGCATGAATTGCTGTTTGCATCTCTATCTACTTATCTTCGGTTCCATGTATCTTTCTATTTTTGTTTCTGTCTTTTTCTTCGGTGTTTACAATGTGAAGGAATTGAAGGGTTTGGTTTTGTATTTCTTTTTGTTGTTGTTTGTTAGTGTTAGTTCTCTCATAATAATATGATAACGGGAGAAGGACGAAGGGAACGAACAATTGATGAAGAGAAATAAATAAAATCGAGACGGAGTAGAAAGGGTGGAAGGAAGGAAAGAGGCAAAAGAAGAAGCAAATTTTGCTTTATCTTGCTGTGTTATCTTCGTTCCACTTTGCCTACTTCACCCATGAGATACGATTTCACAGAAGAAGGATTTTTTATAGTAGCTTGGTAATTACCTATATAATTTGAAAATTTTGTTGTAAACAAAGGAGTCAAGACATCTTGGTTGTCTACCTTAAGCCTTAGGCTCGCCATCTACCAACCTCTTGTGGAAATGTTTGTCTGTGTTTGTAGCGGTACATCTCGTACGTTCGTGTGTGTTGGGGGGGGGGGGGGGGAAATGCCTTGCCAATATGTGATTTCTCCGAAGAAGCAAACTAACAAAACATACTCGTAACCGTATCAATCACACGTCAAATTGCATCACAAGTTACAAATAAAATTCTTATAATCACAAATTTCGACTAGAAAGTATTGTAATCTTCCATAAGATTTTCTCAACATAATTTCATATACTGATGATATTGAAGCAGCAATGATATAATTCATGAGGATAATAACAACAATGCCAATAATAATGAGGATAATAATAAAAAACAACACTAATAATAATAATAATTATAATGCGGAATTAATGTTGAAGAAGTGGCCGCTAAATGTAATGTACATTTTGCATATTGAGCAGGAATCATCGGCGGTAACTACATATTTTGACTTTTGCATAATAAGCATCAGCACAAAGTTGTCCAACACTCATCTAATGGATGGTTGTCGAGGAACAGGCATGGGATGAACGAGCGCAGTTATATAGACACGAAAATATGAAATCAGTCAAATGAATAGTGTAATAGAGGGATTTATTGAAACATATTTGGGGTAAACAAATGCGATTAAATAACGTTGGTAGATATCTCATGAAAATAAATATATTATTTGTGAACAAGGGATACATCAATGACATTACTGCTGATTCCTTTAACCACAAGTTTCGACAAATAAATGTAGACTTGCAAACGAGAGTGGTAACGCCTGTTAATAAACTATTTCGTTCACTGGTAATTTCGAAATAAGTATTCTAATGGTATTGCCGATTTGGAAGTCTGTGAAGAATATTAATAATAACGATAATGGTAACAGCAGTAGGCATGCCAGCAAAATAGGTAAAAAAAAGACAGATGATATTTAAGATTGTACATATTTCAGCGCAATGGTAGGTATACAATAATGTTTAATACATCTTTTAGTGAAAGTACACACATGCATACACATATGTATATAACATCACATACACAAGTGTAATATAAATGTTTTCGTAAAAGCTACAATATAAATTTAATAATTTTTTTCCATGTTATATATGTTCCTGTGGTGTAGTGGTTAGCACGGTCGCCTCCTGCGCGACAGACTCGGGTTCAATCCCCGACGGATACTATTAATATCTTTTTATGCCTGAATTTCTGTTTGCATCTCTATCTACTTACCTTTCGTTCCACATATATTTCTACTTCAGTTTCTGTCTCTCTGGTGTTTACATTGCGAAAGAGTATGAAGGAATTGGAGTTTGATTTTGTATTTTTTTTTCTTATTTGCTTATTTTTGTGTTAGTGTTTATTCACGTTTTCACACTTTTGCTGTTAGTCCTCTCATAATCATGTGGTTGTATTAGATATATGAGAGGCAAAGAATGGGAGGACGAAAAGGACCAACAAGTGATGAAGAGAGAGAAATAAAAATCAAGACGCTTAGTGTTATCTTCGTTCCACTTTGCCAATATCAGACAAGGAATACGATTTCACAGGAGAGAAGAATGATTTTTTCCCTACAGAATTTAAAAGGTTTGTTGTCACTTTAGTTCACAGTGTCATGAAATAAAGTAATGCTACTTATGAGCCGTAATGATATAAAAAATGTAAAGTAGACAAACGTTACATGCTTTCATGTAATACATAATGTATTGCTTCAACTTTTAAAATTAATTTCCTTTCACTAACTTATAATATTACTCCAGATTTTTATAATATATTCTTATTTACTGAGGACATTTCAGAACAACTGTTCATCGCATTTTTATGAAATTGTTTTATAAAATAATTTTTCATAATGGTAACGGCAGCAGTAATATTAATGAAGATGATGGTAACAGTAACAATCACAATAATTATAATAATAACAGTAAAAAATAAAACAAAACAAAGAACTATAATGAATTTATTTTGAAAAATTGCAACAAAAATATCAAAACAATCTAATGATAATAATAATAATAATAATAATAATAATAATAATAATAATAATAATAATAATGATAATAATAATAACAAAGGCAACAGATATTTATGATGATAATATCAATACAAAGGATATTAATAATCATAGCGATGATGAAGATGGTGATAGTGATGATAATGATATTTAGAATAATAAGAATAAAATAATTGTCATCATGGTAGGGATAGTGTATACATGTTATTAAAGAGAAGAACAGTATTACTTATAACGACTATGATTAAAACGATAATGATAAAGCCAGTACATTCTGAAGATTCATAGTGATGCTTAGGATGGTATACCACCTATGAGAACAAGGGCAATGCAGGGAAGTGAGACGGAAAACATAAGAGCGATATGGGCGGATAAAAAAGAAATCATTTGATGATTGTAAATAAGGTTTGTAAACCAATTTTGTACGCTGAGAGGTAGTATCACTATTTCATATCAATGGCCAAAGTTTCTCGTATCGTCTGCCAATTTATCGTCTGTCTCTCTTCTCTCTCCCTCCCTCTCTCTCTCTCTCTCTCTCTCTCTCTCTCTCTCTCTCCTCTCTCTCTCTCTCTCTCTCTCTCTCTCTCTCTCTCTCTCTCTCTGCAGAGGTAAAACAATCATAACTAATAAACTTGACGCGCGAAAAGAACCAAAATAAAAAAGTAAAACTCGATGACTGTACAGTTGTGATGAACACAAAAAATATGTGTATGGTAAAAAAAAATTAGGCTTCATCCTAGAGCCCTTCAATTAAAAAAAGTGCACATACGCAGTCAGAACGTGGCGTTATTAACAAGTCTAATGGCGTATGTCAGAGTCCAAAAAATAACTGGCAGGTTAACGAGCGAAACCACACTTTGTCACTAATCATCTGGCATGTCCAAAATATATTATCTAACTCAAATCAAAAATATATCAATGGCAGTAAGTGTCTGCTCTCTCTGCGCAACATTTCAAGAGAGCGGAGTAGAAAAGCGTGTAGATTAAGTAGAAACAGGGCGAGCGAATCTGGTAGAGACGCGAGAGGACAACCCTCCACAGCTGGACCCCCTCCTGCGTCTCATTGTCTCATGACGTCAAGCGCCGACTCTTGAAGGGAAGAAGCCCGCGGCAATGCAGGAGGCGTTGGGCTCGCAGTTGGTTGAGCAAATTGCTGAAAAGTCCATTTGGATCCTTGCCGTAGGAGATGTATAGCTCGAAGTAGAAGTTGATTTGTGTTAAAAGTAAATTCAGAATCTATATGCAATTCCAAACTTTGAAATGAAGTTACTAGTATTTCTATATCCTTTTAATGACTTCCCAAAAATCTGCATATGCCGAAAATATCGTTTAGTAAAACAGATTCTTATTTCTGAACATCAGTGGAAATCAGTTTTAATCTTTGAAGCGTTTTGTAGATTTAATACTACGATAATCTTGAAAGTAGTTTTAGTTAAGATCAAATGTCAACGATAAACAATGGTTTCGAATTCCTGTTCGATGAAATCTTGTTTGTATCATATATATTTCATATATATTATATATATATATATATATATATATATATATATTTATAATATATAATATATATATTATAAATATAATAAATATATATATATATTAATGTCTTAACTAAGCATTAAGATAAACAGAAAATATTAAGGAAGCAATTTGATTTAGGGAGGTAAGGTCATATGTAGTAAATCTCAGTTTTTTTGCCAGTTTCTGAAATATTACAAGAGACGTCTAAGTGGATTACGCACACTTGACTTTAAAAATGCGTTTGATAAGGTAAAACAGTAAATCATTATAGCAAATTTATTAATCGAGGTGAAAGAGTAAGAAGAAGAAAAAAATCACGTGAATTAGGTTAAAAACTCCGCGTGTGAGGCGCCGTGTTGGCGGGCGTAAGAGCAATCCCTTCCCTTTGCAATTCAAATGTCCGACGCCGCGTGTCGTTATTGTTTGAAAATCAGCTAACATGTTTTTCTTACGAAAATAGCTAATTTTCTATCTTATTCTTTCTTAGCTGTATCTTGATCTGCACCTACACATTTCATGGTTTAAATCTTCATTTTTGCAGCGTGGCTGTTTATATAGCTTACAACAACTGCAACAACAACAATAACAATGGTAATAATAATAATGATTACAAAGGGTATCAATATATAAGAAAATGCAGTTTCATGGGAACAGAGTCGAATGAAATATAAACAAGATATCCTGATAATAAGGTGAATCACAACAATCCACTTCATACCAAAACAAAAGATACCTATCCACATGATATATAGTTAGCACTGGATCCAGCTGTCACAATACAGTAGCAGTAGTATTTCACACCTTGGTAGCTGTGCTGTCTGGTTTGTTTTCATTTCGGACCAGAAGTAGCATTCAGTTATTTCATGACGCTGTGAACTACAATGACATCACACCTTTCATAGTTCTTTCAGTTCGTTCTATGTTGCAAGTCCAAAAACTGCAACCATGATTATACTTTCGAATCTCATTGAAAACAGACCTATGCTTCTCTTCTGTGAATTCGTGTTTCTTATCTGAAGAAGGCAAAGTGGAACGAAAACAACGCTAAACAAGACAATATAACAATATAACCTCTTCCCTTCCCTCCCAATTTCCTGTTCCGTCTTGAGTTTTATTCCTTCATCACTTGTTCCTCCTCCCATTCTTTGTGTTTCATTTTACTAATACAATCATGGTTCTGAGAGGAATAACAACAAAATTGCGGAAACGCGCAAATCAAGAAATCCAAAATTAAACCCTCCAATTCCTTCATACTCCTTCGCATTGTAAACACTGGAAAAGGAGACAGAAACAAATGTAGAAAAATGTATGGAACGTTAGGTAAGTAGATAGAGATGCAAACAGAAACTTAAAGCGTTTTGAGCAGGGGAGCGCTTGAGCAAGAATTCTTGCCAATAGGCCAAGCGCTGTACCGTTCCCTGCTTAAAACGCTTTCCAAGGCAGGCAGGCCCCGTTCAGTGATGCCAGACATGTGGAAGTGTCTTTCTATAAAGTACAAATCATAACAGTCACTGGAGAACATAGAAATGTCAAAATAACACACAGCATATACATCCTTGGGTTTTAAAAGCAATAGACAAGTATCCCCACCAACAATCTCGGAAAGAGATAACTAATGCATAAATCGAGAGTGGGGTTTAATCCATTGGCGGTTGGTAACAGTTTGAGCGCGCAATTCAAAACAACTGACAAGCTAGCGCCGCATCAAGATGGCAGAGTAAATCTACCCAAACATCTTAAGAATATTTTCTCCTACAATCAGATAAAGTGCCTCTGAAACAATGGCTCACACATCCGATTGGCAGCCCTTTCATTCTGACGCGTTATCAAAACAAATAAACATCCCTGTATTAAAATATAGGCCTACCCATTCCCATATATCCGATTTTATGAGGTTAAATATAACAAATTATGGAATGCAATATCAACAGAGAATGTTCCTAGAATTCCTCAGACTTTTTTCACTTGAAATCTTCTTTATTTCATAGAATAGCAGATGTATTTATAATGATATATTATTTATAAGTAAAACACTTTTTATTCCCATAATCTCCATTATCTCCTTTCGTTTCAGTTAATTTCAATTTCTTTGAATATGATTTTAAGAAAATTACAGAATCAGATACCGTGAAAAAATTATATATATCTTATAAGATATTAAGCCGAGTTCCTGGCCAACTCCCGCATTCGAAGGATCATGACCAGTACGGTACGCGAACGACGCTGTTGCCATGGCGACGGTCCACCGCTTGACTTAGCAAGCGCAAGTCTAGCCATCTACGGAGGTAGCAAGAAAAAGTCTTGGGATTTTAGACAAGAACTTTCCCTGCTTAAAACACTTTTATCCACCCTGGCATGGGCGCCAGTTGGGAGAGGGGGATGTGGGCCCCATTTTATTTATCAGTCTTATTTTTTGTGAACATAGCTACACCTATATAGGATTAGTTATAGCCATAATATGTTCATGGAATAGTTCATTTCTCTTCCCACGGCGGCCCGTCTCTTGCTTTTGCTCCTGGAATTTAATTAACCTCAAATATATACTGCGGCGAATTGATTTCACATGATTTTCGTTCTAACAGTCGGCGAAGACGAAGCTGAACAATACATATTACTACTAATATTGGCGTGAGAATATCTGCTTTTCTCCTCAACATACAATGTTATGATAGACATGAAATACGCTAAATCAGAATGAACTTTCATATTACTGACATTCTCTTTCCAAACAGCATTTAAAGATTTTGCTTGAATTCCATTTGTTACAATGGATATTCTTTGGTGTGACATGCTGTCTGTTTTATTTTGCTTCTAAATCTCTCCCTCTGTGCATGTTAGGGGGGTTAATTACCATCCAATGGAAGCGCGCGGGATTGAACGCAGGTCAGAGAGAGAGAGAGAGAGAGAGAGAGAGAGAGAGAGAGAGAGAGAGAGAGAGAGAGAGAGAGAGAGAGAGAGAGAGAGAGAGAGAGAGAGAGAGAGAGAGAGAGAGAGAGAGAGAGACTAAGCCAGAATATGGACGTAAAAACACACGCTGTACGTGTATTCCTGTTATTGAAACAAGAGGCAAGTTAATTGGTAAGAGCCAGGAGACAGAACTACAAGATAAAACGGAATGTGATAACTTCTCTCCCCATCACGTCTCTCTTTTCTATTGACAAAATATCTGTCACTTATTTCATTCTTTCCTTCCTGTTTTCCGTACATTCACAAAAAAAACAACTAAATATCAGTTACGATATCATTTTCCATATAAATGATTTGTTTAACATATTCGAATTGTTTACAAACAGCACATCTTTTCACCTGAGAAAATATTCAGCGGATGGAAAACCAATGCAGAATTCTGCTCATGTCATCACACATTTTCCTTTCAAGATGCAAATTCCATCGAAATATGTTTGACGCTTGCCAACATAAATGGTGTATTTTCCTTTGTGTTTAGATCTACACAGAGACTGACGGATGTTCCTTCATGGCCTCCCGAGTTCATCGGTCTGCAGACAATTGCATTTTAAACTATAATCGTTAGAATATATCCTTCTTATATTAATATCTGAAGGATACCTTTTCCTAATGAAATACCGTAACTCGATTGTACCTCTGGAATTTCTTTTATTAGTTTTAGATTCGGAAGCAGATATATAGAGGTATATGTAGACATCCAATAACAGTTAAGAGAATGTGACACCAACAGGAATCATTCTTATATCTATTATCGTTAAAGTATATTCAATTACTGAAGATATATATTATTATTATTTTTTTATCTGTACATTAAGCAATATAATAAATGATTAATCAACAACGTAACAGCAGTTTGTGAAAAAAAAAAAAAGCCAAAATTAAGAGGAAAGATCAAGCCTCAACAATTCAGAAGTATTTTCAGCACAAATGAACCGCAAAATTCCGACAAAAACTAACGTATTCTTTTCGCTTACAATCGAGTGACTCAATTGGATTGATTAATTAGTATATCGTGTGCGCTCTCTCTCGCTCGTTTAGGGTGAAATTAAATATTTTATGTTTCAAAAATATATACGATGTATTAACAAAAGAATATACAAACTGCGTGAGCGAGAGAGGCGGTGAAATGTTCATATGTAGATAAATATGTAGACAGATAGATATAAAAATAATGTCACGATGGATAATCTGTACTTATATATAAACTATGCATTTATAGCATTATCTCTTCCTCTTCCCCTCCCCCTCTCTCTCTTTCGATATATATATATATATATATAATATATATAATATATATATATATATATATATATATATCACTCATCCCATTACCCCTTCTGTTTGTCTAATTTCACCCAAAATTGCTCTAAACCAAGCTAATCTTCAAGCCGCAATTACAATCACTAAATCGTTATCATTTCCACATCTTTCTCGGTGTTTTCAGTGAGCTATTCTCATCTTATCTGTCCTGTACTTTGCCAATAATTCACATTTCTTGGAATTAAACCATGAAGAGGAAATCAGTGAAGAGAATTCACTGTATAAGACAGCCGAGGTTGACGATTATGAAGCAATGTAATTATGGTGTGATATAGTGACGTCATATGACCCTGTTTTGGTCTAATGATCATAAACATCATTATCCTGAAGGCACGTTTTACTCTTGTTATAGATATCATTATTTTTTTCGGTCATCAGATTTATTTTCTAATAATTAGTCAATTTACATTACACCTTTCTTGCTCCTAAAATCATTTGTATTAAGTAATGTTTTGACAAGTGAGTTTCAGTAATAGAAAAATACATATTGATTTAGCGTATTTCACTAATCTATCATAACGTTGTTATTCAAGAAGACCGGGTATGCAGTGGGGAAAATAGCAATTAATCGATGTTTACATTTGATATCTCAATAATTTTGAATATAAGATTCTCTCTCTCTCTCTCTCTGTCTGTTTTGTCAAAGGTATTGTTATCGAGTCAATCTTAAGACACCAATTATAAAATGATCAAGTAATTCTTACAGTTATCCTCCTTGTTTAATACGTAATCATAAAGACATTACACAGCAAAGGCAGTCCTGCTTGGAGATTAAGATTTGTGTTTAGATCTACACAGAGACTGACGGAGGATCCTTCGTGGCCTCCCGAGTTAATCGGTCTGCAGACGATTGCATTTTAAACTATAATAGAATATGGATTGCATATAAACTATTAAGAACTTGATCCATATTAATATCTGAAAGATACCTTTTCCTAATGAGAATACCTCGATAGTACCTGTATTTTTTATTAGCTTTAGATTTGGAAGTAGATATAAATAGAGAGAGACAATCATTAACAGTTAAAAGAATGTGACACCAAAAGGAATTATTGCTATATGTATTATCATAAAGGTATATTTAATTACTGAAGGATAGCTTTTCTTCTTTGTGTGTGGAAATTCCGCAATATAATAGATGTTTAATCAAAATTCAAAAGGTGGGACCTACGTGTGTCACTGCAATAGAAGAAAGGTTACTTGTATATCTTTACTGAAGACTCGATTTTTTCCCCTTATCTGTAAATTACATTAGTTTCATTACAAATAATAAAAAAAAAGCTTTACAATTCCTACGTACTCCTTCGCATTGTAAACGCTGGAGAAGGAGACAGAAACAACGAAAGATATAGATGGTTAGGTAAGTAGATGGAAATGAAACTAAAAATGCATAAAAGATCTCCTTGACTTGTCTCCATCGAGGATTGGACCCGAGTCTGTCGCGTCGGAGGCGACCGTGCTAACCACTGCACCATGGAATCATAAATTTAGATTAATACTGAGATAATATTCTAGGTTTTAGGAAGCACTTCCATTACACTTATGGATGTAATATTACACACACACACACACACACACACACACACACACACACACACACACACACACATATATATATATATATATATATATATATATATATTATTTATTTATATATGTGTGTGATTTTACCAAAAGAGTAAAATGTCGCATTAAATCTTACTGTATGCCTAGAATTGCACTCAAATATGTCAAATCTTTAAAAAATAAATGAAGTTATCAACCTCTTTTCTTGTCTCTTTCATAAACCTATTTTCCTAAAACATCCAGTAAAAGGGAGATCTACCCATCGTATTTCTTATCTCAACTAAGCATTAAGGTCGAAGTATGCCAGCCTGTTCGCCCGTCCAAATTCCGAATTCCAGTCTCGCGAACGATACTGCTAAGATGGATATTATTTAAACAGTTTTCCTCTACTTCATCTTGATCAGCAAAGCAAAGTTTATCCTCACTTCCTGGGTCTTCCTCGCGCGGCGTGACAGAGTCCCTAAGCGGTGTCGAAAGATTTTCTCTGAATTTTGATACTTGGAGCTGCCAGAAGTTGCTCCTTCCTCTCCCCAAGTCCAAACGGGAATGATTAGAGGATTCCTATTCTTTATTACTGAAGACTAATGATTTCCTTTGTTTTTATTGATCTGTGAATTACACAATACACTTGAACAATAAGTCATAACACGGGGTATATCACGAGCCGTGTTTGGTCGGCAAGAGACAGCGACACACCTTCCACACCTCGGCCCAGTTACCTTCACTCACCAAAGCTCATCGGCCAACAGAATAATATCAATATTTTCAGAGAAAATGGGACTGATAAACATTTTAGATGCGTTTCACGTTAAACCTATCAAATCTATTTTCCTGTTACAGTTTACAGCAAGAAATGACGAGGTTATAATGCGGAGATGAAATTTACCAAAATAAAAGACAAACTGCATATTGCGCCCACACACGCATATATGTGTGTATGTGAGAAAGAATGTGTGTGTTAATCATGGAACAATCCTATCTAGAATATCGAAATTTATATATTTGTTTGTATATTTTAAAGATGCAAAATCTTTCGAAACATGAAG